>JAQGAK010000050.1:0-202508 GCA_034696945.1 Lipothrix lubbocki | reverse complement strand
TTTGCCCGAACCGAAATTTTCAGTCCGGAAACTACCCGGTTAGACCTTTAATCTTTGAATAGAATTTTAGGACATAGTGGTCAATGGTGTCTGGAAAAAAACACTTGTCCCCGTAGTAGAAAATTATGGAGAACACGTTAAAACTAAAATTAAAATTCATCAGCCCCAACGATGTGCAGCAAGTGTGTATTTCAAAGTGTCTCTTTAATCCTGGTGGGCCCTGTATTACAATAAGACGTGACAAACCATTTCGAACTGTTTAACTGTGTTATAAAAAATACCTGACTGTTGTCATATTTCAGGTGGGAAGAGAAGACTCTAGCCGAGAATAAAAAGCCCCAACTTCTTTCGTTGGCATCCAAGATCATTCCGTATAATTTAAATCACAATGCGGAAGCAGAAGCTTGCGATTTAGCTATGGAATTAGAACATTTGGAGATCCTTGAGAGTATTGTAACGGACGATACGCACAACAGGGTCTGTGCCTACCTTTGTAGCTGTGTGGCATTCGTACCTGACCCGGAGAATTCGAAACTGCTGCAATGCGCCCTTAAAATTTATCAAAAGTTTAACCAGTGGCCCCAAGCACTTCGAACAGCTATGCAACTGAACAACACTGAGTTGATTACTGAAATCGTCAAAACTTGTCCAGATCCCATAGTGCAGAAACAATTGGCATTTATGGCAGGACGTCAGCAGGTTTGTTGCACCAGATAATTTTGATTTAGTAGCCTTAATTTTATATGTGTTAACGATTTCCATGCCTTATTTTACCAAAAACAATTGTTGATACAGATTCACATCGATTTAAGCGAGGACGCAAATCTTCATGAACAACTAAATGAAATAATCACTAACAGTCTCTTGAACCAAAATTTCCTGGCTTTGGGGCGTGAATTGGACATTCTTGAACCCAAAACCCCCGATGAAGTCTACAAAACACATCTTGGTAAGTTTAACATTTCTATAAACTATTCAATGTATCACATGAGTAAAATCTTTTACAATTTCATGTTATGAACGGGAATGTGGTTTTTTCAGAGGGAACACGCCATGCATTTGGTCAAGTGGATTCTGCTAGGCAAAATTTAGCAGCCTCATTTGTGTCCGGATTTGTTAACGCCGGATTCGGGAAAGACAAGCTCCTTACAGAAGATGGAAATAAATGGTTATACAAGAATAAAGAACATGGAATGCTGAGTGCAACAGCATCTCTGGGATTGATTCTACTTTGGGACGTTGATGGAGGCTTGTGTCAAATCGACAAATATTTGTACTCGGCGGAAGATTACATTAAAGCAGGTGCCTTACTGGCATGTGGCATCGTCAATTGCGGCGTACGAAATGAGTGCGATCCTGCATTAGCTCTGCTATCAGATTACGTGATGCATGCTAGCCCTACAATGAAAATCGGGGCTATACTTGGCCTAGGATTAGCATATGCTGGAACTAATCGTGATGATATTATCCAGCTTCTCCATCCCGTGTTGCAAGACGAACATGTCGGATTGGAAGTAGCTGGTCTTGCAGCTTTAGCTTGTGGACTTGTGTCCGTTGGTACTGGAAATCCTGATGTGACGTCTAATATTCTTCAGTGTATTTTGGAAAGAACCGATGCAGAATTAAAGGACAATCACGCCCGTTTTATTGCTCTGGGGCTTGGACTGTGCTACCTTGGCAAGCAAGAAGCTGTTGATACAGTTACTGCTACTCTTGAGGTTAATCCTGAACCTTTCAAATCAATGGCCACTACCTTGGTTGAAGTTTGTGCGTACGCTGGAACAGGGAACGTTCTTAAAATCCAGAAGCTACTTCACATCTGTTCAGAGCATTATGAAACTGCAGCCGAAGTCAAGAAGGATAAAGAAGACGACAAAAAGAAAAATAAGGCGAAGGATAAGAAAGATGAGAAGGATAAAGAAAAAGATAAAGCTGGAACTTCTACGGCAACCGCGAACGGAGCAAAAGAAAAGGACAAGTCCGTTGATCTTTCGTCTCAGCAGGCAGTGGCAACACTAGGAATTGCTTTGATTGCTATGGGTGAGGATATTGGCACTGAAATGGCTTTCCGATCCTTTGGTCACTTGCTTCGCTACTGTGAGCCCGCAATTCGTCGAGCTGTACCACTGGCCATGGGTCTTTTATCAGTTTCAAATCCCAGATTGACTGTTCTCGACACATTGAGTAAATTTTCTCATGATGTCGATCATGAAGTTGCTTTAAATTCAATCTTTGCCATGGGAATCACCGGAGCTGGAACCAATAATGCACGAGTGGCAGCAATGCTTCGTCAACTGTCACAATATCATGCAAAGGATTCAAATAATTTATTCATGGTCCGTATAGCTCAGGGTTTAGTTCACTTGGGTAAAGGAACTCTGGGCTTAACCCCGTTTCACTCCGATAGATCTCTTCTTTGCCCTGTTGCAGTGGCAGGATTGCTCAGCACTTTGTTTGCATTTTTGGATGTTCGTGGAATGATTTTAGGTAAAGGACACTACATGTTGTACTGCTTGGCAACTGCCATGAATCCGAGAATGTTATCTACCTTCGATGAAAATCTTCAACCCCTCCCCGTCCCGGTTCGTGTTGGACAAGCTCTTGATACAGTTGGAGTAGCTGGCAAACCTAAAACAATCACCGGCTTTCAGACATACACAACGCCCGTTTTGTTAGGACACGGAGAGCGTGCCGAATTAGCTACAGATGACTACATTCCTCTGACACCTGTTTTGGAGGGATTCGTTATCCTTCGGAAAAATCCAGACGCTAGTTCTTAATTTATTTACTCTCCTCTTGCTACTAACAAAACAAAGAAAGAATATCTGCTATTGTTATCAGCGCAGCGTTATAATGTATGAAAGAATATTCGGAAAATCATTTTGTACGTGTTTCATTCAAGTTCATACTAAAATATATTCAAATTACTGAAGCTGTATCTTTGTAGTTGTCCAAAAATCGGGTATGGTCCATTTCATACTCACTTGTCAACAATAAAATTAATTTGTTTTAATACGTTAAATAATACTGATTAGCGCAAGTTATTTTATTCATTTAATTACAAGTTCATGTTATAACCGAAAACTGCATTGAAAGTGAAAAATAAAGAAATTTTTATATTATTAATAACCATTCCACTGCACATTTTACTACTTAGTAAGTTCTAAAAGGTGAAGATTGAAAATGAAGATGTGCTTAAATGATTTTGTGATTATTAATTACGTATAAGAAGGAAGTAAATGATGCTGAATATATGCTTCTTTGATGAAAGAAATCACTGGTAAAACAAAAAAGATCTCAGCATGTACTATAGAGTGTACATTTATTTACTAATCATATAGCTATTTAACGGAGTCACAGACTAGATGATAAATGATAACACAAGGGTAATTCGTTGAGAATTTAACTGCTTCCACAGATACAGCTGACCACATAATATGGATATACTTATAGACCACTTAAACAATGAAGTACAATACAGCATAGCTTTCATATCCAAACATAAAGGAGATATAAAGAGTTATAATAATTATTTTTTATAAGAGATTAAATTCACAAACAATCACATAAACTCTCATTTCACCCCTCCAAGAAGACAGAGGTTCAGCCATTAAAACAGTCTGTAGCCTCTCTCATAAACATTACATTTTTGGAAAGTTTTTTGCACACAACCATCAGAATTATACATTAACGTTAACACGTTAAAACCACCAATAATTTCATGACTACAGTACATTCTATTATACTGAGCGGAATGTAACAAATTTTGGGCAAATACACATTATTACGTAAATATGTATCGAGCTTTTGACTATTACAGCTTCGCATGTAAAAAGCTGGGATTGAAACAAATCATACGACTACTTTGATTGTTGGCCTTGTAATTTGCTAAAAAATGTGATTTTGATTCGCTACAGTCGGTTAATATTTTTTTACATTCGGTTTCTCTACACTGTATGTATTACGACTATGGGCTTAAACATATTATAAATATCAGTATATATAGTAAGTATATAGGCTGAAAAAAGTACTAAAACGGAGTTCGTTCCCCTTTTTTATCACCTTTTTCCTTTTTTACGCATTTATATTTAAGCATTCCATGTATGTATTTTACACTTATAGAGCTCTATTTACGCATATACATTTATACTAAAATGCCTATATATTTAGTGACAAATAGTACTCATAATAAAAGTACAATTATTATGGTTTCGATGATGGCGGATGTGGTTTGAAAAAGATAAAGCACAATGTGTCCCATACATTATTAATTTTCAATTACATTCATATATATAGGATATATAGAATAAAAAGCTAAAATGGATGTAATCAATTTTGTGACGCACAAATTCATTGTGCAACATCTATACAAGAACCGTTTAAAAAGATGTATAATATATACTCCTACGCTTACGAACACTCAATTCTTTGTCATCATTCAGCATGTTAGGACAACTACACAACACATTATACTTTTTGGTAATAAGCTTAAACGGGGGGTTTTTTACTAAAATTTATACTACTGAACAAGTTTAAATAGGATTGAAGAAGTGGCGATACTTTTTTTTATAGCAAACATTATAGGAGAAGGTAGAAACAATCACAATATCATAACATTTAGAAAATTGCTGTAATTAAAAAAAATTATAATGCTAATTATTTAGGTAAATACGATTATAATATTGACAAGTCGAATTAAATGTTAATACTTAATTTCATATTGATATTATATTATGCAGAGCAAAACTGATTCTTTTGTCGTCAAACTAGGTATACCTATACTGCTTGCCCTAAAACACAACAAATTCTCACCTTTCCCATCTTTCAATCACGATTGTGCATTTACTGTTGATGTTTACAACCCAATTAATGTTTATAATACTTACTGCATACTACGTTGTGATAATAATATACATAACTTTCCACACTTATCATATTAATGGAATTCCATTGTTGTCTTAAATATAGACAAAATGGTTCGTTGTATTCCTGTGAACGTGCTACCATTTATTTGATTAGCTCGAATGAGAGACTCCCTTTAGTTTGTGAGGAACGCTTCTATGGTGTTATTCTGATATTAATTTATTTGTACTTGAGTACACAACATTTAAGTAACCTTTGAGTTTGACATCATCAGCAGATTCACAGACAGGACAGGACCCTGTACAGTTACGTATTTTTTATATAAGTAGAATGGATTTTAACAAAATTGAATACTCCATGTGTCACTACCTGTATTATGGCGCAAATTAATATTTTGTACTAACTACATATAATTATATATATTATGTATATATATATATATATTACTTTTTGCACTATGGACTGCAGGAAGAATTGCTATTGCTATCTATTTTATGAATTCCCCATTTTAAATGAGAACAAATAATCACAATTGTTTTGAAAGCATACGCTGCAATGCTTTTCGACCATGCTGATGTATAATAATGTAGAATTATTATTATACAAACATCAAATTACATAAGTCCGTGAAATACATTGATCGTAAGTTTCGTGACGGCTATTTTACAACTACTACCACACTGACAAGTACATATTATTTGTTCGTAAGCTATATTGAAACAGGTTTCAGAAATAATAAGATTTAAATGTAGGTATGTAAGTATATTTATGCAGTATTTTTTTATCATTTTAGAATCTTTTTTCAAAAATATTTCCCCATTATCCCGTAAATCCATATATATTAGGGAAGGACGTCATACACAGCGACTTCACTGGAAACTCTCACATTTCTCTAACAATCCACACACATTTTTTATTCACATTATGTACACATTTGGATCAAGCTGCAATGGTGTCGATGCCGGGTTCAACCGGTGATTTGGTGAAAGTTTTCTTCCACTAATACAAAGTTTTCAGGATTGAAATATAACACTGTGCTGACAGCATTTTTGAAGTGAAACTTATGGAACACTAATTGTTTTTTTTTTGCGTATATGGAATAGTAGCAAGAAGAACATTTAGAACCGTATGTAGCTTCCATGTATTCATGGCAAAATTTCTTATAGTTCATATGTGAATTGAAACGTGATGACAAACACGAAAGTTCTCAAGAGTTGAAGAAATGAATTGGAAGCATACAAAATGTATGCATTACACATACTTATTAGAATATTGAACATGCGATACACAGAATAGTTTTTTTTGAAGAGTATTTCTTGAAGAGGTACATGTAACTGGTCTCTGTTTTCTGACTTTTTGTCGTGTTGAATATATGGACCTAATATTTGTTTGGAACGCACTCGTTTTAATTACCTTAACTGTATTTATATGGACAGAAAAGGGAAATTACACTGATTGCCACATATTTTTATACGGCTTGTGACTTGTGACATTTATAGACAAATAATATCGACCATTGTTTCTCATTTTCCTTAAATTAGGATTAAATAAGTGATTTTGATTCTAAGAAAATAGCGATTAACTACCATATTATTTTACGATTTCACGGTTATCACATACAGTCTCAGAGACTAAATGTACGAATCCGCTAGATTACGGATCTATAGTCGCCGATTTTTTCATTCAGCAACTATATATAGTCGGAGATTACCTTTGGAATAGATAATGTCATTCGCAAGTACGGAATCGACAATGTTTTTTAGTGTTCTCCGTCCTGCAAAACCGATTGGAATGGCCATTCCGTAATCGGAATTATTCATGGCGTAGAATAGGTTTCAGGTTTTCTCGGTACATACATATATTCCATTTATTTTACACTACTCCCACCGGATTTTTGGTGCTGTTGCTGGAGCCATTTCTACAATGGCATCAAGACCAGGTGACGGGAATAAATTCACTACAAAAACCACAATTTGGCCAATGTTTAGTCCTGACAGCCAAGGAAAGCTGTCGATTGAGTATAAGCACAGAAACACTGAACAGATAAAATGCGTTTTATAGCCAACGCTCTGAGTGAAACAAAACATTATCTTTGCCAGTAGTATAGTACAGTAGCTTCCTTTATAATGATTCGCTGAATGTATAAGTATTGATTATTCATAAACCTACCTTATCTCAAGTAACTGTAGATAATGGAAGTGACTTACATTATGTTCTGTACTTGAAATTATAAGTAATAATAGTATAGAGTAGAAATAAGTATCACTCAGGGAGAAATGAAGTTTCTGGACAACGGTAAAGACTATGGCGTACTTATTTTTAAAGAGCATACATTTCTTCTGTAGATACATATGTAGTTTTCAAATATTGATAGAATTCTCGGTATTTGCAGAATTTCAGTTTCATCCTGAAGTTCTTTCTGCAATTGGTTGCCTTTTACACTGATAGTGTAGCTTCGCCTTGTTTGTTTTTCAGCATGGACTGAAGAAGAGATTAATTGTGCCTTCTAAGCCATTCCTGGATCGTTTTTTCATTATTATTCAGCCATCTGATATTAAGTTGAATCGTCTCCAGGCTTTGGTTCAAAGCCCTAGTACCAGATCCTACGTCTAGGTCGCTGAAGTAATTTGAAACCTGAGGAGCAACCATTGAACCGATATAGTTTTGTCTCATTGATAACAATTTAGAGATTTCGTTCATATAAAATAATGTCAACTAGATAAAACAGAGCCGGAAATGAAGCCTTTCCTGTGTGGGATTTCCTTTCTAGGAAATTCTTACAAAACAGATATGACTTCAAAGGATAATATATTTGTACCTCTTGGTAGTCGAATTCACTGGAGAAATGAGCAACTACAGCTGTAATAAGACTTCCCATAGTGAAGGATCCTTCACCAAACATTGTCTGAAGGGAAGTCCAATGAGCTCTCAAATGTCGCCATGCCAAGAGCCGACCGTTAGGATTGGCAGCCACGACGGCTAAAACTGTTCGAACATCTTGTGGTCGAATACTTTCACGTTCCAGACAGGCTTGCAAATATCTGTTGAATGCAAGAGAAAATTATTCATAGACATCCAGAATATATCTTGTCGTAGTAAATTGCGTTGGGTGAGTTTTTTGCATATTGTCTCAAAACGAGCATCTTACTGTTGAAGTAGCCAAGGATCCTGAGCCGTCCCCATAGCTTTCAACAGCAATTTCTTCTCACTTGGAACTACCGTCTGGTTGTACTGAGACCAGCAATGGTCCCATTCTTTCACTCCGCCATATTTGACTCCTGTAAAAAATGAAGCAATTACTTTTCCGTACCTACTCTACTGCTTACCCAAAATATTTCCCGACAAATGTAAACACAAAATGACTCAGCATCGCAAGTAACTATGCAAACTTCATTAGTAAAACAAAACCAAGCAGTATGTTGAATCAACATCTGCTGGTGAGAGCTAAGAGAGAGAGAGGGAGAGAGAGAAAGAGAATGAGGAACACCAAGGTAAATACGAACGAAAGGCAGTGGTGTACTTAGTAATCATTTCATTTATATGAGACAGAAGGAGAGAAGACTAGTGTTATGTATTAATAGACACTCCAGAGGATGATACATTTTGCATCCATTTTAGTGCAATTTAGACAGTATATATCTATTACTCACCCGCCGAATAAACGACTTCTCTAAGATTAGGTGGAACCGAGGCTTTTTTCTTCATCCAATTGTTAAATCGATTCTTGGCTTCTTGGACGGCCTCCTCTTTCTCACTGTGAATTGCTGCTGCTAGAATATCCCCACGTAGCAGCCTGTTCAATAGATAATGCAATCAAATAAGTCAGTCAGCTACTATGGGGTAAAAAGTGAACAAAAGTCGGAGGAGTAAAGTCGAACAGCAGTATTTGCAAATCCCTACAGCCTTGACTAAGTTTGATACATTATAGTATAGCCTAATCCGTCAACTCTTTGCGCTCTCATGATATTGATTAGTATCCTAATGCAAATTGAAAGGGCTGTTTAAAGCAAGTGAATTCAAATAAATCATGAGCAAATACAAAACAATGTTCCATAATAAGCCCTTATTCATCTGCCATGAGAAAGACTGAATAGAAATGAATAAACCAAATTATGGAAACGAACGGAAGCATATAGGTGCGGCGACGAAGAGACAAAGGACGTCGGGTTCACTTTTATCGGGCAAATTAAAATTGGAAATTGAAGCAGACGTGTATACGAAAAGTTACTTTCGTGATATGTGTGCTAAGCCTATCTCAAATTATACTCCGGTTTTAGCATCTACGTGCCTTACTTTACTATCCACTTCCTGCACTGAACCCATTTAGCATCATAAAATAAACATGCTACCTTAAAAAGCATTATTATCCTATTGCAATAAAGCATCTGCGTAACTTAAAAACACGAGCTTTTTAGCTCCTGACGCATGAGTCTCGAATGTCGCTTACTCCAAGGCTGTTTTATTTGGAATGTATATAGTTGTGCAAATGACCAGACGAGTATACAGGACTACAAAAAAGCATTATCGGATTCACACGTAAAGTACATGAGTTCACAGTAGGAGCAATCAAGCTAAGTACATACAACGTAAAATCTCTTTTCCCTGATAAGCTGCACAGTGTCCTTAATTCCATCCAGAAACCGTTTGGGAGGAAACAGCAGTAAGAAATTAAAAACAATCCCCTAGGAGCATGGGACTACTAGTCGACAAGATGTCCATAATGTGGGGTTACTGGACACTTAAATTGATTTCTGGAAAGTTCAGTTTTGATTGTATCTAACGGTCTTTGTCGTAGTTGCTTTATAAATGGTTCCGAGGCACGCCAAAGGAAAATACCGTAATTAAATGTTTGCCGGTACCGCAGGACCCAAAAGAACATAGAGGCTTTATATTGCTGTTGTCTATTTTGCAGTAAAAAACCAGCATATTGTCTTACTTTTGAAGATGAGATCCCGTATCCTCCCATTTTACTTTTTGATAAACAGTTTGGAGAAGTCGGAGCATAAACTGAAGGAGAAGTCTATGCGCTTGCCTTTCGTACAGAATTTTACTCCACGTCCGGAAATGCTCTAGTGCTGTGGCCCATGGAACGTACTCGGTTTCTTTCTCCAGATATTGTGACAGCTCAAGTGGAATACTGGCACTGATGACGCCGGCTCTAATAAAAAATAGAAATGCAGTATTTCACATTTTATTCCTCTGTGGACGTGCGTCCTACCAGCACGTTAGACTCCGTATTAACAATTCCATTTACAGTATGAAACGTGATCCTGGAGATAGTTACATGTAAAATTGGCCACCAGGGGTGACGTGAAACGAAAGTTATAGTAATGCGAATGCACGAATGCGAATGGTGTGCTACTACTGCATAAATGAGGAGCAACTTACACTTTTGTTACAGGAAATAGCATAATATGACTTACTTGCACAATGTGAAAGCATCGTCTATGAGACTAGCTCTGTCAGTTGGGCTCAAAGCTTGATGATCCGACCTGAGTACATTGATCAAAGAAATCCACGCTTGTCCCTCGTACTGCACTCGATAAAAGCCGGTTTGGTTTACATTGAATTTTATCCACTTGGAACCCGCTGGCATTTCAAACTCAACTGTTAAACAAGAATTCAGTCTAGTAATAATATACTTATTATACGTTAACTATATATCTATGTAACACGGTGCGACTCTGACACAAGATTTTAGGCGACTTCCTTGTAGACGTGTAAAACATGTAAAAATATGCAGAAAAGTTTGAATTACCTTCGGTCATGTTCATCCAAGCGAACTTCATATCCCGTGGATTTAAGTCCGTGACGTAGCTTAGCGGAATATACCATCTTTGGTGTGACTCATGATCCGTATCATTTTCTCCAGGGTTCAGAAGAAACTTTTGTTGGACGGCTTTGACAGTCCGATTTTCAATTGTAATGCGTACCAACGGAAATCCCATTTGCTGTGTCCAAGTTTCCATAATTTTCTACATAAAATTTCATCAAATTTGGTAAGAAAGTTGTATGGATTAGGAGCTGACATGCGAGTAAATCTTTTAAACGTAAGATTTAAATCAAGAAATTAATTACTTTGACTTCAATGGTTTCGTTGGTACTTTTGCTGAGCGCAGTCCATAGGTCATTAGTTTCTGCATTTGTGAATTTATACTCGTTCAAATAATTTCTTAAGCCTTGACGTAGAACGTCTTGGCCTAAGACGGTTTCCAGCATGTGAAGAATTGCAGCGCCCTGAAATATTAAATATGAATGGCGCTCCTTAATAATGCCTTCATGAAATGATTCTGAGGAGAGGTTGTTCTTAGAGTGGAAAAAGTCGTATACAGTGGCACGTGAATTTACTTTACTACAACCTTTGTGTGTACCTCCGCCTCGCAATACTCCTCACCCCCACTATTTTAACGTTTCAATTTCCAAGCTTTACTTTACAGGATAAGAAGCTTGATGCTTGGCCAGCGTTGAGAGCATAATAAAATTAAATTGTTGTTGTATATATGTACCTTGCTATATGAAATTGTATCGAATATTGCTTCAATTTCTCGGGGATCATCAACTTCAACGGAAATGGAATGGCTGCTTGCCAACGCGTCCAATGCTAGCGCCGGCTGTGTTTTCTCCAGTACAAATTGTTCCATCATCTTCCATTCTGGCTTTATGTGATCGACCCCAACGTACTCGACAAAGCTGGCAAAGCCCTCGTTAAGCCAAAGGTCCTTCCACCACTTCATTGTTACCAGATTGCCGAACCACTGAATAACATTAATAATGACAGTATAATAAAGATACACTGGAGACCTCATTGACTACCAGGCAATTTTCCTTTCATTTTGTACAGTAAGACGCTACTATACAAATAATACATAAAAAATCATGAAGCCACTCGTCGAGTGAAGGAAAAAGGGAACTTATGTATGTATGCAAATGAGTCCAGGAGTAACTGAACCGTAAGATTTCACGGAAGAGTTACCGGCTTTTAAAGGTGAGAACGGGGGTAAATGTTACCTGATGAGCCAACTCATGTGCCACTACTACGGCAACCCATTGATGAGCCGTGGAACTACTCTCATTTTTGTCGTATAGAATGGACGTCTCTCTGTACGTTATTAAGCCCCAGTTCTCCATCGCTCCAGCCCCAAAGTCAGGAATAGCAATCAAGTCTGTGATAAAATAAACTTCCATGAGTTCCTAGAATGGCATCTATTCACCTTCAAAATTGTTTGCCGTTCCTAAAACTATCAGGCTAAAGATACTTATCATGTATATGAAGGAATAAAGGTAAGAGGGAAACACAAGGGGAAAGTTTGAGAGAGAAAATAATTAATCCCTCCAACTCTTTATAGAATAGTGCGAGAGATCCACTTTGTATAAAAGTGTCCATGAATTACCTTCACAAGGCATTAGAATAAGAAAAGTTAAGGATGAATTTTCGTAGGTTAAGCTTATTAACATTAAACGCGAGGGAAAACAAAGCAAATGAAATAATAGTTGATTGATTGTTATACCTTGTTTAGGCAAAGGATACTCAACACCGAAAAATTCGTCGTAGTAATCCATCAGTTGGACAGCTGTTTGAAGAGCAAAGTTAGCTTGGCTGAGCAAACCAGGCGGAGTATGAATGGATACCTCTATACCCTTATTTGTCTTTTTATGTATAAGGTCGTAGTCACAGACAACAAAAGCAACCAAGTATGTGCTCATTTTAACCGACTCTTGAAATTCATCCCGCCACTATGTACCACACAAATATATATCAAATTACAATCGATTTTCTTATAATAACCGTCCCACCGAGCTCCGATTGCAAAATCCATCTCATAATTACATCCAATAATAATGTATGTCTTCCATCACGCCCAACCAACTTACCAGCTCCATGTTGTATCCATAGTATACGGTCTCAATCTTCTTTATAGGCATATTAAACAGGGACTTGTGCATTTGGTTTCTTATAATGATCATCTTGAATGTCGCTTTGAACTGTGGTTCATCGAAACAAGGAAAGGCAGAGCGGGCATATGTTGGCTCAAAATGGGTTGTTGCTAGATATCTATAAATCCACATTAAGAGGAAATGTATGTATTACAACAGTAATATCTTTTTCATCTTTTCTCCTTCAACAAAAATATAAACAAGGCAATACATTTATTTTACGATTTACATCTTTTGCTGCATAAACTATGGAACTTAAAACCAAGACTTCAAAGAACACACACGGAACTGTATTCAAAATATGAGATGTGATATTTGTGAGTTGTAAATAGTTTATGCATGCAAAAAGTCCACGAAATGTTTGTTACATATTATAGTTTACTCTCATGCGCTGAGGTAATAACAAATAAGAGTGCACTTCATCTCTTCATATTAGCTTGGTTGCAGAGTATATATGTAAATAATACATGCATACAACTGCTACCACTCCGGACCTTATTAGAAAAGAGAGCGCGGAGAGATTGGTGGAGGTTTACAACAGTGCAAATGTCAATATAATCAAGTGGAATTTTTGCCTCCAGATATCAGAAACCGCACTTAACCGCAAGATTGAAATTTTCTCTGCACCAAGGTTTTCATACATACCAAACGAATAACTAAGTATGTATATTGCGGATTTACTGTCGCGGTACTATTAAAAAGTCTGTCTCGAGTCCGCACGACACAGCACAGGAGGAGAGAAATGCTGAGCTAATTTTAGAGGTGTACCACAGCTGCTCAAATGTAAACCAAATAGAAAACTTACCTTCTTTCTCCTTGATTATTGACGTAGCTGCTCAGGTAAAATCCCTCCAGTTCTTGACTAATATTTGTGTTAAATTTGATTCCTAGCGAATAATTTCTGTGTGGTAACAAGCTGCCTTCAATCTCCAGATATATCTAAATTATAAAGTAAAATCATCCCATGGTAAGTGACTGAGTTACTAAATCCCGGCTCGTATGTAATGATACGTGTAATCTTAAAACGCATGAGAAAAGAATTGCTCCTTTTGTGGTAATCAGCTTGGTAAGTAGAGACTCACATACACTGGGGAAAGCGTTTGGAGCAGCAGGAGTAGGTTAGATTTGTAAAGGAAACTACCTACATATATAACCCGAATTGAATAATGCATGAATTTTCTCCAAACTCATTTATATTTCATCGCATGTCCGTCCTCAATAATTCATTTTTACATTGGGATGGATTGAAGGCAAACAATAGGACTTGGTATTTGGTTAATTTAACTCTAACTTCAATATAAAAACGAAAACGATCACTAAGCAGGCCTGCTATATGAGGCTCAAGAAAATAATGAGAATAAAAGAAACAATCTGGAACAAGCTCCGTTGAAATGATCTCAATCAATTATACAAGGACAACATGGGTCGCATTCACGGAATTCCCCTGGTAATTTGTCAAAAACTTTTCTACAGCTTCACTACACTACAGGCATACTTAATATATCCGGAGGTGCAATCGGACGGTGGTTTAAAACCCCCGTCCCATTTTCCAAAGTACTCGCGAGTGAGAGTATGTAATTTGATCAGGAATAACGTAAAACAGCTCAAACTTTCTTCAGGAATGATAAAAATCTTGAGTTCCGAGACTCCGAGGTCTGATTTCTAATGCCCGTAAATTCACATACGATTCAGAATATTGCTTTAGATTATAATCCTTTATTGACTCGACGAAAGGTTTTTGCATTTGCTATTCACTCGCTTAGGGCATGACTCCAGTATGTATCATGATTGATCTGCGAGGTTCATGCCATGCACCAGTGTCATTATCATATTAAATAGTTGACGAAATCACGATTTTACAACGAGTGAGATGTCAGAAGGTTTTCCCTCCAAAACACGTAGAATACCCGAACTTCACGCGCAGATTTGATACTTGAATCAATGATGCATGTACCAGGTCTTTAATTTATTTAAGAATTGAGATGTGTGGCGAATAAAAGTCAAACTTACTTGCTGATGGGGAACATACTCCAGGAGTTTGGAAATATTATGTGGATCACCCGGTTTGCCATCAATCTCTTCTTTTACCCATTTTTCCATTATTCTAATGTTACGACTATGAAATACTATAAAGGGGGTTTCCTGCGTTACTTCGAACTGAATCACCACCCAACCTGGAATAATAAAAGTAATGTCATCGTTTAAAATTTTTGTTAAAAACCATCTCACTTTAATATAAGATGAATCCTCTTTTGTACCCCAAAAATCTTGTTTAAAACGCGAAGTGTACACAACAGTAAGACCGTAAATATTACATAGGTATGTATATGCTATGTACTAAGAATTGCGCTACCGAAAGTGAACTTTGCAGGATGACTCCAACCATGAAACTTAAATATCCTACGCGGTGAGAAGCTTATACTTAACATGAAAAAGTGTGACCTATAGACGACATTTATAAAGTAAGCAGTTGGTACTTACCACTGACATCCAACGTGGTGAGATTTGGGTGAATTTGAATGGTGTAATGACGCGGAAGCACAAATGTGGGTAATCGAGAGCTGTTCCATGGAAAGAGCTCACCCGTAGTCGAAAGTAATAGTTCCGGATCATCAGGGTCATGATCTACGGTCTCGTCAGAATATCCAGAGTAAAAGGAACAACCTGAAATTAAAGAAAGAGGAGACACGATTTAATGGCCATTGAGTCTAAACATTCGGAGAAAGTGCATGACTCGTATTAAGCTGTCTTCAAAGGTGCCAAAATTTGCCATTTGTATTTATTATTTACTTACCGTTGAGCGGAGTAGCAAAAGCGATGAGGAGGGCAACCACAAAGAGACCCACAAAGACGAAAAGAGCCACCACTAATGCTCTGGTTTGCGAGCAAACTGCTATCCGATCTCTTTCGTAGAGAACCCTCTTGTTGACTGCTGCCGATTCACCTGATCAAGTTTACAAGTCATTTAACATAACACCGAGTACAGTCATTTCCTATTTGTCAATAGCACATTGCCCCACAACAATTTCTATAAAACAAAACAGGCGAAACTGACACTGATAGTATACTGTCCGACCATAGCAGAGACAACAATCCAAACACCATGTGGATTAACAATCTGACAGTCAGCAGCTTCAGGTTAATGCTTAATATATCATTATATAACAGAAATTAAATGAATAGTGATAAATCTTTACGTAACAATAATATTTGTGCTGATTGATTCCTGCGAAATCAGGTAATACGAGGCGTTCTATAGTTTTTTTGGATGTAAAGGCCAATTTGACACATGTACTATGAACTTTGGAAATCAACCTCCAAAAATGATATTATAAGCTTCAATTGAGTACGTATGCTTTTAAACTAATTTAAAATATATTTATCTTCTATATATAGAAGTATGCCTTGCAATATTAGTACTGTGTACTCTTATTTGAAGCGGCGTCACCAAATACTAAATTTTATAATGGGACTTCTGTGTTTAAAACCTCTATAAAAAACCTAGACCTGATCACTATATGATTAAATAACACATGATGAACAATTTCCATTGCAGCTTGAAGTAATTGCCAAAATCATAATGATATACTTACATAAACGTGATTATGTAGTAAAATTCTGTCAAAAGATTTAGATATCAAATTAATTAAGTATAGCTTTTGAGTAACTAAAGAAGAAAGTTAGTTTTACACATCTATGCTTGTGTCAACAAGCAGCTGGCTGTCATCGTTTGGATCAAAGAGTAAAGTTATAACGAAAGGATTGAATGAAGCTAGAACTTGTTAACCCAGCCTTTTACTCACAAGTGCATCATCTACACAACATATATACATATCATACCAAACGACAGTCGACAGAGCAACCATCATCTAAATAATTAGTAGGGAAAACATTAATTACGTTACAAGGCAAGACTACATGAATATGTGAAAAAAATTGACAGATGTGAAAATGGCAAATATTTTAATAATTAAAATCTTAGTAACTTCCATCTTGCATAATAATTATTTTCCTCATTTACGCATTTGTTGTAAAAGTTGTACGGGAAGAGGTTTTTTAATTAAAAACCGTCAGCATCCTCAACAATACCAAAAGGTATGAGAGAGAGGCCACAATACTGAGAGAAATGTTTCAAATGATAGAGAAACTGAGGTCCCAGAGTACATTATTACGATATGAGTATGCTTTCGTTTGTATACATCAGTTCTCCGAACGTCTGAGCTTGCATTCTAAACTATGCATGCTGTTTGAGAGGAAGGCTGGGGGACGAAGTCTATTTTTCCCATGTTGTGTGTTGATGAATGGTAAAGTGTATGGTACGCTGCTACCCAAAACTGCTAAATAAACCAAACAACCTCGTGCCGAAGGTAATGATGATAAATATATTGCTATTATTAAGATGCATTTCGGCTTTAAAATGATTACCATCATGAGTAAACTGATTACTGTAAACACGTTTATGTCAACAAAAAATTGTAAGCCTGTGTAGCCTGTAACAGATGGTATACTTCGTCCTAAAGATTTAAACCTCCGAATAAACAATTTCCTTGACCTCATCACCTTGACGCCTGGTTAGATACTATTTGGTGAAAATTCAAAACTAAAATAAATTTGGGTTTGATGCTACTAGATTGAAATGTGTTATTACCAGGAATTGTATAGGGTATGAATATTACATATAAGCTAATACTTACCGGTCAGGAAGGCGACATCGTCCACCTCGTGGTCATTCATTTTCAAGCTGTTTTTGCGTGCCTTTGTTGACGACATTTACCCAGCTCGACGTTCAACACCATAGTTCGACTGTTCGTAAAATTACTTATATATGTACACAGTGTTGGTTAGGCCATTTGTCATAACAATAAATACAACCACCCTCACACAGAATGACAATAAACCTACTCACTTGTACTGCTATGACTATTCAAATGGAATCATTTGGAATTTGTGAAAATGATAATAATTATCTCTATGCACACTTATAGATTACTGAGTGGTCGAGGTGACAGAAACACCCACACTTACAATTGAACACCGTCGGATTTAAACTAGTGGTCCTGTCCAAAGTCGTCCACACAACTGATGTGAGGGAGCCTCACAGTACACATCGGACAAACACTGACTGATGCACTGATACGCTCGCAAGTCTTGAGGCGTCAGTTCACCCCAACTACAGAACGTACTCTGGTATATTCATACCCTCCTGTCCACACAAACTCCGACGCAGGCAGCTTTTCCTCCCTTCTATCGATCCGAACCTGCACCGGCATCTTTTTCCATATACTCAGCTCCTATACCTCTCTACCCCGTCCTGTGTTTCCCCACTGATTTTTGCTAAACAAAACCTTCTACAGCCTTGTTGAGTGAGACTTTCGGAGAGAATAATAAGTTATGAGTGTGTATAAGTACTTATATGTTGAAACCCCACATCTCACGGCACATAAAATTGCAATCCACAAATGGATCTTTCGGCAATTCGTGCTGCAATGCAAGTGGGTAAGAACTATCTGTATATGTCGTTGAATACTACCGAGAAAAAACTAGCAAAACGTACTTCAGTGAGGCTTAACAAAGCAAGGTTTCTCGTAATGGAATTCTATTGAAGCTTATGTATTTTACTTTGAACTGATACATTACAAGAATTTGGTTACAGAAGTAATGCGGAACATCTCGTATACAGTAGTCACAGATATATAAGGCCTTTGTCAGTAACTCCAAGGAAAATTGCAATGGATACAATAATATACATACGTCGCTAGACGTCACTATCCATGCCGAGAAAGCAATAAAACATGTTTCAAATTATACTTTGCCGCATCCAAATATTTAAAAATTGCATAAAACTCTTTCGGTTAGTTACTTTAACATTAGAACACTTCTTTGTTAGCAAACGTAAGTTAATTAAGTCATACTGATCAGAAGATTTATTCATATGTACACGTGACATGTGCGTTTATTGCTGCCATCGGGCAGGAAACTGTATGTACGTTCAGCGAATCTGATGTATCCAGTAAAAAATTAGAACAAAAATCCTATGTACTGTTGTAGTTTTAGTAGTTTAAAACTATTATATTAAAAATGTGGAAATTTATTGATAAAAAATTAAAATTTGAAGTATTACCATCAATATTTTGAGTCTCGTTTTTTATCCCTTTTGTTTTGACTTTTACAATAGCCTGAAACCATCCTCAGTATTTCCTGCAATTTCATCTTCTACCCCTGCTGCATGCCAAATTGCATCTTCCCGATCACCCAACAACCACTCATTCCGATGAATTCACGTCCCCCTATTTCACAAGATTTTGTCGTCGTAGCCTATGGAGTGCATTAATGATTCTACATACATATGTGTATTTACTAACATCTAATACAACCTTAATACAATAATCTATTACAGTTATGTAATAATGCCGTTAAATAATACCCATGTAAACTTTGTGAAGCTGCTGCCAGTATGTATTTATTTAACCTGATATGACTAGAAACAAAAATGGGGAAAGAAAACGCAGAAACGCTCAGCAGCAGGCCGCAATGGTATAGATACGGAACTACCCCTTCATTTACATATCCATGAAATTCGGTTGCAGGCCCCAGTTGGGACGTAAGGGAGTCTCGTTGGATGCTTCACTCTCATGTACGTATTGCTTCACTTTATCCAGATTTTTAAAATTCATTGTCAAATTAGTACTTTCATATCGTCATATTTGTGGGAGTTTTTGTAAGGACCCACTTAAGCTTATAATTTTTGTCGGAGTTTATTATTGGTGTGTATTTTGGAAAATAATTATAACAATAATATGTTTGTTAAACGACAAAAAGTTTCCAATATCAAATTAGGCAAAATCCTAACTGTCTGGAGTTCTGAAGTTGCACATTTAAAGAAAACGTTTAGTTCCGTTGTTTAGTTAAGGTAAAATTATAAAGTCACGAGACGACTCTATAGGAGAAGCCCCTAAGTTCGTAGTTTTATTGTGTTACCACTGTACATCAAAGATGGCAGAAAGTATTCTCAAAGCAAAATGTAACCACAATTCCCAATGTTTACATGGTAAATACTAGCAAGGTTCAGCACGCAAGTTGCCGTTAGAGGTTAAAACGTAAACCTGTGCAAGCTGGATTATACCTATATACTTAAAAACCAACTTGAATCCATTGAAGATCCCGAGAATCAATGCTCTATCATATCAAACCGTTGGGAAGAATGCGGATTATTTATTTTTAGCAAGGAGGCCTTTCCTAATTCCATATTAGTGACTGCCTCAAATTATTAAGAAAGTGTATCGGACTTTGGCCTTACTTAATGTGTAAATGTATCAAATAAATTACGGGTCTGTTATATCCTGTGATCTCTCAATTATTATTACAGGAAGTGCACTGATGATGTTGCGGGCATATATTTTCTCCTTCAAATTTCTAGGTTAATTTGCGGGAAGGAACGCATTCCAAGCCATTAAAAAATGCTCTCAAGTTTTATTCCAGATACATTTTATCATGGCATGGTTGTGTTCGAAAGACTTCTGTAATCTTTCAGAGAAGGAGATGAAACGTTTTTTTTATCTAATTTATGGTGAGAAAATTCTGGTATTTAACGGCAGGAAGTCCAATATAAGCTACAAGTCTCTATTATTATTTCCGCTTCTATCAAATCCTCTGCATACATTAGGGACAGTTCAACGGGGTTCATCACCGTAAAACTCAGCAGTAGCCCTTTCACTTTCTGTGCGTAAATGAGTGAGTGAGTGTCTGCTTGTGATAATCAAATTAATTTTCAACACCTCCGCTTGCCATGCTTGACTTCAAAGTAAGTCAAAAGCATTTATTTCATGTACTATATTGCATATATAGCATTACATTACCCGTCCACTGTAGACGCATGTTCTACATTTTTTCGATTCAGGCAGCACATTTTTTAAGACACATAATGTAGGTACATATGTGAGAGAATCGGAGATATGAAGGTTCAGCGAGAAATTTGGGATGATGGTTTGAGAGTAAAAACAAAACTGTATTAAATTGAGAGACCTCTAACCATAACATTAGATTTGTATCGATCATGACATACGAATTTAAGTTACTGTGTCACGTGAACGTTGTGAGTATTTTTATTATCTCCAAAGTATGAAGGCAATTGTTCACACGACGTTGTGGAGCAAATTCTGTGTATATGCATAAAGGGACGGATGGAAACAGCGTTGATAGGATTGTATTAATTTTATCCCGTACATACAATATGAAAATGTAAAAAGATTTTGAATTTTTGTCTGGTAAACCACGACGTCAGTTGAATTGGGCAGGCTTCCATGAATTTATACGCGGATGTTGATATTTTCATTCTTTGTTAGTACTTACTCTCAAGTATTTATATGCCACGCTTTTTACAATATTTCGCTCGTATAGGTAATGCGAGAAACATGTACGTAATCACATTTTGTCGTTGGCTCTTCTTTGCCTTTTCCTTTGTACAAAGCAAGGACTACATATGTGTTGTGTACTTAGAGTCACTATTACTTCAACGATAGATTGATGAAAAGAAAACAAGGCTTTCACAGACAGAGTTTGGTCGACAAAAGCGGCGGCCAGCAAAGTTGTTCTGCTCTTTTCCCTTGTGATTCATGTTCTAAGGTCCTGATATTCTATGATACTCACTGGATTTTAGGTTGGAGCCGAGAAGATTTTGGCAAGAGTCGAACTTACATTCTTAATTCAGCATCCTGCATGAATGTCACTCTATCTCGGAATACTTATGTGTAGCCATGAACGTCTTCTATAAGTTTAATATGAGTTATTTTAGATGCACTACTGTGTGATAATCAGGATTTTGTTCTTTCCTGTGTAGCCGATTGTGCTCCAGATAATTTTAATCACTTCCCAAGACCTATGCCAGTGGTTATATTTTAGTAATACCCGACGTCCTCAATAGCAACTTTAATGTACATTCTTCTTTCAATACCTTGTAATCAAATCCATAAGTCAGGTCTTCAAGAGTGTAGATTTTTATGCATACGTGTTCTGGGTTATGGACTTTTGATGTTGCACACAAATTTTAAGTAATGTTATTAATGCTACGTTGTCAGTGTCATATTGTGTGTACTTACACTACTTTATACGCTCTAGATTTACAAAATTCATGAAAGTATGCTTGCACGTGAAAACATACTTGTTTCAGCATCTTTAGTGTCGTACCTACATTTTGCACACCAGCAACAGATGATAGAAATCTCTTTGGTTTGACTCTGAAAAGCCCTGGAATCAGCATTTTCCTGATATTAGACTATGAAGGAAGTACATTATTGTAAATATAAATGGATAAATATACGTACATATGTAGAAACAATTCTGAGGGACGCATACAGAAATAATAAATCTTAGTATTTTAATAATATTGAGGAGTAATGCTGAATAGTTTCAAGCTACTACACTTGGTTGGATATTGCATATAGCACCATGTTTATCCCACCTTAAGTTTATGGCTCATATGGATGTAATGTTTTCGAAAATAACTACCATACGCCTGTTGGGAATAAACTATCTAAATGTTGGAGCAGGAATGCAGAGAAGGTGGATCCGCAGATTGAAAAGATGTTCTTGAAAGGTAGGTTTAAATGGATATTGATGCCGAATAAATATTTAAAATATTCAGGAAAACACGGGAGGAGGGTATGTACCCGACTATTCTCCTGCAGTTTTTGATTTATATCAACAAGCAAAGAGGATTGTGTTATCATTACTAATATTTCTCGTTACGTTAGAACACGGCAACAGCTGTGGAAGCCAAGTCGTGGTCGTGGGCTTTACTACATCTACTACTGACTGTGTTACATCCGCAATGCACCTACACACAATTGTGTACATCCATATTAGAGCTGATACTCCAACACTTTGGACCAGTATTAAGAACTTAAAACTTTTACAATAAGCATAAGCATACATATAGATACATTAAGCCCTATATATGAATCGTTATAAGGAACGTAAAGCAGGTATTGTGATAAAGATAGTTTTGGTCCGTATGGTATACATACAAAGATGCGTAGAATATTTTTATTCGGCCAGATAAGCATATGCAAACCAACCCACCTACAAGATGGTTAAGTAAATTAGTTGGAATTTGGAATCCGGGGCTGAGTTTTGAGTTTATACTTGCTGTACAGAATGTACATTTAGATTACATAGGACATACTAATTTTATTTCTAAAGCGTGTGTATCTTAAATATGGTCTACTTATTTTAGGTCAGGATTAATGAAAAACTTAATTAACTTGCTCAGGTATCCAGTTGAAAACTTTTTAAAAAGCATGTTCAAAATCAACCGGTAATGGTTTCTCATGCTTGAGTGGCTCAAGTGGTTTACCAGATACACTATAATATAGCATAATGACTATGGAAGCAAAGTAATTATTATATACGGTAGCTGATTGAAATTCTCGAGTTTAACTCCTACTCATAGATATGAAAGGAGCGCCTGTTGAACATTTAATACAGATGTACGTCGCCCATATGAACATCGTATTCATAGATTTATAATTTTTTGAATGTGCCACGATAGTATACTTGAAAAGCAAACTGTCTGTATGAAACTATCAAGCCCAGACCCACACCGAAGTTTTCAAGTTGTACGTTGTGCATTGTATAGTTTGAAAAGAAGGACTGATGTTTGAGAAACTGACTGAGGAGTTACTAGGAGGGTTCTATATTTGGCTACTGCGATTTTTTCAGCTTCTGGCCGTGAACAAACTGATCTTAAGTATTTTGCATATAGTGTATTACTTAGCTGGTCGGGGTTTTCTACTCGTCAAGAAGAAATAATTTCTCTCTCTCTCTCTCAGTCACTCTTTGACTCCAAGCTCAACGGAGTTGAATTCATTTTATAACAAGGAGTGAAACAGAAGAGGAGTAAAGGTTGCGAGAAATTTGTTCGTAAGAACATTCAACGAAAAAATTCCTGCAAAATTCAAGCATCTTTAAATTTTTGTGAACTGAACCCAAGTTTGAATTGGACTTTGATCCTACTTCGCACATCCTCAGTCACCTTATATCTTCCCATAGTTCCAATCCAATGTTTTTTGACAATTAAAAATAACGATATATCAACAAGATAAGTGATACCAAGTCAAACCATTTACAGTTGACTGCACTGAATTAAATTACATTATTACGTCGTCGTCTTACTCTTCACTCTGTCATCATCGACAGGTGAAACTACATACATACAAAGGAAGCACCACCGCAGTGTTAGACGTTTGTTCATTTTTGCATAATTTATCCTCTTTTTAATCAAACCAGAGAGCAGAGTACTATACCCCTGCACCATTTTGCTCTTGAGTGCACTAAGAGATTTATTCTGTACGAACACTTGACTGTACAACCCAAACACTTTACAATACAACCTAAATGTTTTCAGGATTTAACTTATATAATTGACGGAATTCATTGAGTAAAGTTCCAAGCGCTTCGTTAGTCAATCAAAAGAAGACCCTCGGGCTCACATGCATGCATTGGACGTGCTGGGGTATATAGTAGGAGACCCGCAGAGAAATCTCTGTAATTAACGCGTAAGTTTGTAAAGCTTTTAAGTCATTAAAATCTACCTGGAAAACCGCAGAGGAACTAGTCTCTCAGTGAACAATAAGCAAGCGATTTAAAAAGTAACACCTTGACTGTTCTTATAAGCTGTATACAGATATAACATTATATATGAGCGGTGTTGAGGTTTGATTACTGTTACGGCATAAGATGCACGACGCCTTACACCGTCGTCTCACCGATGGCATAAACGTTAACGCATACTAAGAAGTATAGAGTAAACATCACATTTGCAGCACAAACTCGGCACTTATACGCAATTTATTTGCTGGTGCCAGATTTTCCTTTTTATATTGTTTCTTGCCATTCATTCCCTAACCGTTAGTTATTCATTGGATCATCTCGTGCATTGCTGTAATTTTTGGTATTTTTCTGATTCCAGTTAATTTTGACTTTCCCAGAGCAACAGTATGTGCAACTAAGTCCGACGCACATCACAACTCTTCAAGTAATTACGGGCTTTTGTTCTTCTCGTCAGACTTCGGAACGGCATTGAAGCCCCTATAGTGCAGAAGACTACTACTCAAGCACACGAAATTGTTTTTCATATTATAAATTCAGTGCTGTTGTGAATTACTTGTCATGCATAAATTATGACGAACCCAGTTTTATGGCAACCCGTCTTCAAAATTCTGTGACATCTCTCAGCTACCAAAAATTCTGGTCTGTCTTGCGGACATAAGTTTAACACGGGAACCAAACTTTAAAGACAGGAAATTGCATTGTTAACTTCTGAAGAAGGATCTGGTAAAAACAACCATACGACGCCTTCAAGTATATACACATATATAGTGGGAAGTGGGTACAAGGAGAAGAAACTTACAGGGTAAGCAAATCAATTCATTGTTTCAGTTAATAATGTGCTGTGTACATTGCAAGGTTGTATAGCAAGCTGTATGTATTAGTAAGTAGGTATTGTTTGTAAGTTTCGAATCAAAGGGAAGTCGGTTTTTAAATATATCATCATTTCGGAGCTGACATCTGCATTCTATATTAGCTCAACAAAGCACAGATTCATAGAAAAAGCTTATTGTTTCAATTTTGCATCTGCTTGAACTTTCTCATCCGTCAACATCATCTCTCTCTCTCTCTCTCTAGGTGTGACTTCCTGCGTTCAGCTTAAGGCATACCGTGAGCTTGTCTCTCTCTCCCTTCAGTGTATTGGATTATATGTCGGTATTTTGTTTTGATGTAAGATAACTAACACTGCTTTTGAACTTGCACGCAAACTTGCCAAGTAATAGGTAAACAACAATGTGTATTTATTACCCAAAGTACCGATAACCCTTTTGTTTCTCCTCATTCCTGCTTATAGACAAAGCCTTCGGTGCATGCATATGCAAATTTCCTCGTTGTATCATTTGTTACTTGTCCAAACTCTTTTCAATTACTACAGGCTTCCAAATTAACATGTCACATTCTTAAGTGAGGAAACGACAGTGTAAAACACATTTTACAGATAATGAGTCGCTCACCGACAATTACACGGCATTAATAAAAGATCTGAAAGTATATAAGAGCTACACGGTCGCAACAACATTTTTACTACCGTTAAACGCTAAATACATTTTTTAATTACATGAGATTTTATTTGTCAAATGTAAACTATATGCTTTTTTGGAGTTCACTTACGAGAGAAAATATTTTTATACCACTTGCCACCAGTCGCCTATCTCACCTCTATACCTTAGCTGTTACCATTTTGCTCCATGACCCTTCAATATTATTCATGGTAATCATATTGTGATTAGGAAGGTTTTTTTCGGCACGGCTCAAGTCGTTAAGCTACAAAATAATATGTCCTAGATGGGACAATTTTCAATAAAAGAACCAAAAAGGAAAACCCAGTTCATAGTGTAACAATACTTGTCTGTCCTGACTCTTGATCAACTGTAGCTTTTTCATACATTTGGGGACAATGCTGATATGGTGGAGCGAAAAATTATTTATGCGTAAGGGAAAAGCCACAAAATGTTAGTGAACAGTTATTATTTTAAAATAATTCACATTATGTTCAGAGGACAGGTCTCATCAATCCCATGCCCTGGCCTTCTTCCCTGGTTTGAATCATTCTAAGCGGAATCTGAAATAGAGCGAATAAATGCAAATCCTATTATTATTATTTTTATTATCAAAAAGCTTGTAGGAAATATGCCTGCTTGGATTTTTGAGTAGCAAAAGTAGTCAACTCGCCTAGTCTGGCACCTAGTTCTGTGATGGACTTTAAGACTGCATCAAATGAGAAAAAGGTATGAACTTTCTGTGAAAACCATCGATTCAAATGAAATATGAAGTAATTTAAAGGGGAGCCCAAATAGATACTGATGTACATAGAAAACATATAAGGAAATTTTAGGCGCACTTAAAATTATTCACATCATATACGCGCATTTGACTTCAAATCAACTGTACTAAAACTGTTGACTTTCATGGAATGAAGAAACACTTGAATGTACAGAAATTAGCAAGTTTTTGAATGAAGCAGTAAACTTGTGTGCTCTATGCAAAGCTCCTTCATAGAAATAAAGCATCCGTTTTAAAGCGTGATAAAGCTTCCTGTTCAAAAAGTTTGCTGCTGCGGTTTCGGCATGCACCAATGAACACTTTATGAATGTTACCAAGGCATTAAAATTTGGACATTATATGTAGACATGATTGTTATTATTGAAAAAATAACCCCTCCATACTGTTAAATTTCGTAGCTTGAACATTGGAGTTTCACATTATTTTCAAACCCTATTTCAGTTGTAATGAGCTTAATTATACATAGCTCTTCCTTGACTGATCGACAGGTTGTCAACTCAACACTATAGGGGACCAGGGGTGACCGTTCCATTTTTATATAGAATGGGACAGGAATTCACAAATGAGTAAATCACCTTCAAAAGTCTGTGATCACATATTCTGCGATTTCACAGCTGTAGGATATTTAGTATAAAAATAAATAATAAGGTTGGTTGTGAGTTCTCATTCTTTAACTATACAGCAAAAGTATTAATTCAGTTACGAATTGATTTTGAAATCCTTTTCAAAACCATTGACACCACCAGACGTGTAAGAGTGGATTAATGAAAAAACTCACTCTTGATTCCCTACCTCAATACCATGTTGGCAGGAGAATTGCGTGCGTGTTCAGTTGTAATAGGTTTTGCTCCTTGAAAGAACGTGCCATCGCATAAGGGAAGCCGTATTACAGACTACAAAACTTGTATAAAACTATAGAGGAAGACACATGAGGAATACAAAAGTTGTGTGATTCCACACCAAGCGGTACATTTATTGTAATGTAATAAAATGTCTTAAATCATCACCCTGTAGGTATATACGAGTTTTTGAGCTCTCAACAAGTGTAACTAGAGTATAATGCCAAATCTTGTCTTTATTACTTTTTGTTAGATAAACCACTCAAAGAAATGTCTAAAAGGCGGACTTTGACTTGCATTGCCGTTCATATTCTCTTTTTACTATTTCCTATTTCCCTTGTGCACTTGGACTGAGATCTTAAACAACTGTTCATGTAAAAAGAAAAATTGCTATCGCTATTAAATTTTTAAAATAACATTTGGCTATCGGCACAGATTATTAATCTTTGATGATAATTTAATAATATTATCATTTATTTATTAATAATATAATAGCATCGGAATTTAAGTAAATTAGTTAACATCCTGTCAAGTTCAGAGGAATAGAGGGGAATGAGCAACGTAAGCAATATAATGATGGGAAGGATGAGAGAGATGAGAGAAGGAGAGGATTATTATTATGTGAGTTGTGGGGCGAGAAGCTAGTATTCGGGTATGATTGTCATTGCATATTTTTATGTGAATAAAGTACATTTCGATTATTAATAGAATCTCACTAGCCAAGCTGATGAGTAGCATTCAAATTTTATTACACTAGACCAAATAAGATTGAATGAAAATGCCTAAAACTTTCAGCCTTCGAATGAAAGATAGAACGAGTTAACAATAATAAGTACACTCGGGTTCGGGTGTGGACGAGTTGTTGTATATACCTACAGTTTAAATATTTTGTAATTTGGCAGAAATCTATGTCATTACATTGTTTGATCTGGACCTAAATTTGGAGTTGTAAGTTCGAGAAGTTTTTGTATTTACATAATTTGCTCGCTAATACAAAAGTGTGTTCACATGTCGTTATCTACATTAGATGTAGCTTCAAACTCCTTGTGTAGGCTATAAACAATTGTGTTTACAGCTATATTAAAATACATAGATATATATGAATGTATATGACACCGTGGTATTGCAGGATAGAGAGAGGGAAGTTTTCTAAAGATATACACAAAGAATCAGGAAAGGCTCTTAGTTTTCATATATTGTGTACAAGAGTTTCCACATTTTCTTGCTGCTCTTATTAGTTGTCTTTGACGAAACTATAAACGACTTTCAGACAAAGAAATTAAGAAAAAATGTACCTCGATTTCTGCACTTTTATCTTTTTGAATGAGCATGACAGAGTTATATAGGCCCAACTAGTATTTGCTAACCTACGACATGGGAAATTAGTGCGAAAAGGTGGCTATAGGGATGTTATCTGCCAGTCAAGTGAACTTAAGATTTTGAGCTTTCACAAGTATATACGTAGTTAGTAGATATTTTGACGTGCCTTCACGAAAACCAGAGGGCAATTTCGGATAGCTCGGCACCTGGTTACAATTCGTATTTGTTCTCGTATCCTATGTGACAGTGCAATGAGAACGTTGACTTGACATTATTTTACTTCGTTGTGTGCAACTTTTCCTTAAAAACATCACGATTATAAAGTATGGATCTTACTTAGTGCAATCTACCAATATCCGCTTCCTATCAACTATTTACTAAGAGGTTAGTTTTGTAAAAGTACATTCACTTAAAAGCCCGATACATGAAATATATTACAGTTGAGTAGCCTGCATGATTCTTTCTTACACGTTGTAACTGTATACGTCAATCAATGCTCGAATATAACAGGCGCACACAATATTGCTCACAATCAGTACTTATACGCGATTACTTAAGAATCAACCATAATTCCCTTCCTTACAATGTAACATAATTATGCACGCACAGCTCTGATGAGTTTTTATTCTGCATGTATATATATATATGTATACATGCTCTGAAGTCCGGAGCAAATAATTTTTGAGCTCTAAAAACGAAGGACGAGATGAGCATAATATGTAAAGTTGTGTACATGGTATTTGTTTGTAAAACATTTTAAGTTGTATACAATATACTTCTGGGCTCACTCCAATTGAATTTTTTCCCTACCTTCTTGAATCAAGATCAGGAAAAATATTAATTGTTTCAAGTGAAGTGTTTTTTCTTGACACAAGTCCTCATGTATATAAATCTAAATTTAAAAAAAGTATAAATACCTATGCATATGCTGTGACTGCTTACGCCTTTATAATTAAAATTTTCTTTTGGAGAAGTGTTTGTACATATTCGTTTCCATTTGCAATTATGAGCAAGGCAAGAGCTTGAGTACTTTTGGTTCAAGAGGAATAGACAGCTAAGAATCTCCGTAAAATCAAGGTGCAACCTATCCCGGTATTACAGCAAAAATGCGTAGTGCCAGGAAAAAAAATTGAATAAACACCATCGCCCCCACTACCTCAAAACTGGCTAGTCATGTTAATTTGTAATCGTTAGCTACTTGTCCAACTATGCTCTCACTCATCATAAATGATTACGTTCTATCTTTCTCCTCTTATTGTTATTATCAGTATTTTACTCTTTTCCTCGAAAAAAAAAAACAAAGAGAATTTGCAAACATTGAAGTTTACTTAGCAAATTCATTATCATGCCTCATATACACATTTATTCGTACATAGGTAGATATGTGGCATTCTGTTGTTGGAAGCAACATCACGCATGAAGAAGAACATGAGTGGAAGAAAGGATGAGTGAGTATATAAGAAAGCATTGGAGCAGTCAAGAAGCCTGATGTTACCTTCAACGAATATAATTATTGTTGGTATGCGTTTTTGCGCTACAAAATGTTGAGCTACAGCAAATAGAGAAGAAAACATGACGAGCTGACTTTTGAGTTAAATATAATGATATGGTTGTACCTCGGGTATACTTGCTTCGAATACATCTTCACATACCACTTATGATACAATGATCGTAAAAAATTAGACTACTCATGTAATCAGTTCGCAATCATGTTTCCAAGTTGTAGTAAGGAAAATTACATTTTTAAAATAATAAAGAGGAAGAAATAAAAACAAATCCAACAAGAAGATCGTACGCCGCGGCCTGTCGTTTCATAAGAATGATATTATTATAACGTAGGAACACTTTTTATCTATGCTGCTAATAAGACAAACAATCTTTTTATATCGCATACTCTAAAGTAACTCACAGTTTTTGCTAGCGTCAGGTCAAGTAGAATAACATAGGGAAAGAAACGAGAATCAGGCTGATACTGATAGCTTTGGGAATGGGAAACGGGATACGCAATCAAATCAAACCGAACCAAACTATAACAAATGTGCAAGTGTAGATGTGAAGCAGGTTAAAGATTACCATGTATACATGCGTTAAGTGCGGCTGTAAGTAATACGCTTATAACTCACTCGATAAAAATATATCATAGGGTTATACATAGGTACCTACTTCAATAACAATCTCATAAAATGCTGTCCTCGTCCTCCTTCTCCGTGTCTCTTATTAATTCTTCTATCTTCATCCAAGTCACTTGATAGGATTACTGATACAACATACGATTACATTGTAAAGCGCACACGACGTAATCTTCGATCCCTCTGTATCAGTAATAAGGATTTTTTGCTGCTTCAGGAAAACACAGGCGTAATATAAGTTATAATAACAACGGTTAAAGTTTGGGCGTTCATTAATATCATGGTATCCTCCTTCCATTTAAACAAAAGGAAGGGTCTATCGCAGCGTTTTTATTTAAAGATAAATTAATTTCCAGAAATCAGGAGTCAGCAGCATGAGCGTTATCTTCAAGTACACACAGTAAAAGTATCCTTGTGATAGAAAAAACCAGTTAAAACAATGACAAAATTAAAACCTTCGGGAGTTTTTTGTAATCTCTTTTTCTCATAAATCTCCGTATACTTGAGTTAATTTATTCACTGCTCACATTAATGTTATCTGTAATATCGGTACATGCCCTGCTGGGTGTCTCGACGACGCCTCATCATACCTACGTATGTACAATAGGTCTTCTTATATAGACTTTTGTATATATGCTCTGATCCTTTTGGTGGAAAAAACCATAATATTATATTCGATCGAAAGTATAATAACAAATGCTTATCTTTTTGCTAAAGCAGTTAGTAAAGGGAATGCGTATACTACGGGAATATGATTAGCTGTGACCACAAAGTGTCAAAAAGCTTTGTAAGACTTTTTTTGTGACGCACAATTTACAATCAGAGGGGCCATAATGTTTAGGAAATTGTTTCATAAGATAGTACAAAAACCCAGCTCTCTTTATGCATTATTTTCATAATCTATGCTATTATGAGTCTCTCCACTTTTAAAACCATTCTCTTAAGATCCCATGGGTTTGGATGCAAATATACACGCAGACTGTTAGCGTGGAGGCATGGAATGAAATCTTATGTTGCCCTTGCTATATTATGGTGATGGTATATGGTACGACGTTATACTACTAGTAAAACTGTTAAATAAACCAAAGCAACTCGTGCCGTAAGTAATAATGATATATTGTAACTTTTAATACCTTGCAGCTTTAAGATTATTACAGCAATTATTAGTAAACTGATTGCTGTCCCCACGTTTAGGCTTGTTGTACACATTAGTTATGTACCCTGACTTTGACGCAAGGCTGCATACATGCAACTGCAACCAAGACACCAAACCACTGTAGACAATACGGTAACAGCAATTTAAATGCATTGCTTGCTTGCTGTGTGTGCTATATCTGCAGAGGAGTAAGTCCCCAACTGTCTAAAATATCCTTTTGCTCCAACTCCAAAGCAAACTATAAAGCATGTACCTGTATAAGTATAGTAAGATACTGTAAAGAGATGAGAAACAGCAAATAAACAGACATTCGCCCGCTCCATTCTATACAGGTACTTCACTTATTACTTTACTTCGAACCTCGACGGTTCACTTCACTTCCATTGTCTACTCTCTCGCTTGGATTCCGTCGACAGACGCTCCTGTCATTATTCCGCGTATAATCACCTCAACGTTTGCTGGTGCTACAGCTTTAACAGTGCTCTCCGCAGTTACTTTAGTTTCCATAATAATTATTTCAATAGTTTAAGTCCATTTCATTTTTAACAACTTGAATTTCTTGTAAATTCTTGTGGGAGCTCTATTTGAGGAGTGCAGTTTAAAGAGACGTAAGAGAAGAGTGTGTTACGTGTATCGTACTCGTTTCTTATTATTCCCCTTCCTTCAAAAGTTTCACTCAGCACCTTTTGTCAGTTTTAATTAGCATAAATCAAAATGTTACTATGAAGTATACAGGAAATATTATTAGTGTATAGTGACAGATTTTTTTTCAATCCTTGTTGTTATACAGCCGTTGTTGTCATGTTCATACAGTAACAACAGTGAAGCAACATGAATCTATAAAAGTGTTTGCTACTTTCTGTTGTTATCGTGATGCCGTATATAGTGTTGATTTACAAGCCCTTTCTTAACACCTATTTGTCTTAATAATTTCCAGGACACGAAAACTATTTGCTTGATTGAATTATTGAAAACATCGGAACATCATGATGATTGTGGTGGACGAGTCGGATCCTATTGATGGTAAGACGCCGAGTTTTTTAAACTATATTTTACATCGTTCCCTTATGTAAATCAGTCAAAATGTTATTAAATTGCAAATGAAAATTCATAAAACTTGCCACACTTAACAGTCTGTAGCACTATTTTACTGGAATAGTAAATGACAGGCATAAAAATGCATTAAAGTCCATCACACAGCGCACAATCTGTAACAAAAGTATTTTGCATGAATATTAAACTGCGTGAAAATTGATAAAAATGAAAACATTACATAAACACGTAAAAGATTTTATCTACTAAATGGTGCATGCACATAGTTATTAATCAACAGCAATAATATCTGATAAGAAATCAAGGTTTGACTGTTATGTATAGTTTGTATATGGTTTTGCGACAAACGTTCTTTGAAACTGCGTTCATTATTGTTAATAGAAGTATGATTACTCTCCTAAAGAATGTAATAGTAACGTCCGATCAGCTGTAATTTAGATATTATTGACCACGACTACCCAAAAGGTTTATATGTGTTGTGGTGATAATGCCTTGTATTGCTTAAATTAGATGATGATTACGTCGGTATGAGTGACTGGTAGCTAAATGATATGATGTGATGGCAAAGGATAAAAATATCCTGACTCAGATTAGATCTAACGAATTCAGGTCTACTGGTAAAGATATAGCAAGCTTTAAACGACGGAGTTCACGAGCAAAGTTTCATAAAAAATGATATAGATTTAGTTTAACTTTATATGTGTGGACTTTTTATCTTCCATATTATATAATACATATACCTATATATAATATCTAATGATGCATGTAATATTTGCTATAGTTGAGGCTGTGAACGCAATACACGGCAAATGTTTACATTACAATTAGTCATTACTACATCAGAAATCAATGCTACATCAGATAAAGTCTTCCCCTTGTCCATTATCTTTGGATTGCAACGATAAACAAAACTAATATTTCCGTAGCCCATACTTGCAATTGCAATCATGGTCTGTCTGAACAATAGGAGCTTAAGGATTTCTACATACTAGGAAGCCTTGATAATATATTTTGCTGACTCTGCAGCATTTTGCACTCTGCCAGTCGGCATTTTCAATCATTTTCCATCCGAGGAAATTGCTTGGATACATGTATTTTATCAATATAATCAGTTAGGAAATATTTTTAAGGGACACTACGCAGAAAGTCAAAGTATATTTATCTATTGTAAGTAAAGCAAAATAGTATGTACAGGCAAGTCGTCGTTTTGTCTAGTCAACTTTTTGAAACATCGTCTGTATTAGAATAGTGTAAATACTAGTGTAAATACCTCGTTTAAACACACATAATTTTGCTCTCCTGACATTCATTTTTTTTATTTGCATACCTCCAGAAATTATAGGCTATGGAAATAATTCTTTTAGCTCTTGAGTATTTTTGCCAACATGTGAAGATTCATAAGGTTGGTTGAATAACAGCTGCTTTAACTTTTTTTTTTTTAGATGAAAACATGTTTTTATTCCAGTCCAGTATCTTATAACTTCACATATCATTAATTTGACGAAAGCTGACTTGCTTGGCAAGGGTTTAACATTTGGATATGGAAAGAGTGTCAGTCACTTGGCGTTGTGTAAATGGATTCAAGAAGAGAATTTTATGTTATTTTTATTTATGCTAGAAGTTTTACGCTTATATGCATGTGTCGGCGTCGGCACCTTCATGCCCTATCTATATGAAGATTAAATTCATTGAACCGTTTTCATGGAGGCGATGGAAATATTATAATTTATGTGTGTACTTGCGAGATTGAGGTATTTATGTAACGATCCAACCCTCATTATTATCGTACTTTAAGTACGTGTTCAAGAATTCTTGATAATTTGTGGAATGAGAGACAATAATCCACACCTGCCGATAAATATTTGCAGTTTATGATTATTGAGTGTGTATTATCAATGCGTACAAAATGGTATGTTTGTTATTTTTTCGGAATAATATGTTAATAGACGGTCTGCTTTTTCCGAAAATATAGTTTCCGTATCTGTAATTAAGTACAACGTACACTAATATCGGCAGTGCAGGGGAAACCATAGACACTTCGTCATATAGTTAAACATAAGAAAATAACCTCTCTTAATGTAACTTGTAAACACACAGTAGCAGCAGAAAACGGCTTTAATGTTTATAGTTTTTGTCTCACATGGTATGCACATTCATGTTAATGGTCTTGTGGGAGGTTTTTTATTGCCTGAACATTTGCTTAGCCGTGTACTGTAGACTGAAACGGCGTGGGAATTCGAGCTATAGTATATAATAATGTAACAGTAAAATATGTTAGAAGAATTGCACGTTGATTGGGAAGATATTAAGATGAAATTAGACTAGACGCGCGAGTCGCTCTCTCTAATTCCTGATGTAGGAAAATCTTTATCAACCATGTTAAAATAAAGTCAAACATACGTTATTTCCGGAGAGTTTAGCTTAAATATAGCTGACACACACACGAATGACCTTGTTTTGAGGTATATCTATACATTCCTGTAATAACTAGTAGCCATGTTAAAGTCCTGAGAACAGGATTTTCTCACAATCTGACACGACTTGCAGTTTTTAATACAATAAATTCATAATTTATAATAGGCTGATTTGACAACGCGACGTCAACATGTGGAACTATCTTACCTTCTATCATATGTACCACTTTTTTCTTATTAAATTTGAAATCGTAGAATAATTTGATTACATTTTTTATTATGTCTGAATAGAAGTGGAGCCGACGTTTCCATTCCGTGAAGTGAATACCAGACGCGGAGTGAAGATCCGGGAAGCGTACGAAGTTCTTGATGAGATCGGCAGGTCAGTTACGTTTAAAATTAAGCTGGCATTGAACATTCGTCGATTCGACACCATCATCGCTCCTATATGACTTGGCATTCGCGTCAACTACATTAAAGTTTCAATGTGGCGGAGTGAGCAGTGCCGAAAATAGAAATACTAATTTAGTGCGTTACTGTGTGTATTTTGTAGATTGAGACTATGTAAAGTTTGTGTCTTTGAAATCGCACCAGAAAATGTTAATTATAATGTAGTTAATTATGAGTTCATTCATTCATGTCTCCCGTCAAATAATGGATATTTCGTTTGTATCAATTCAGGGGGAAATTCGGTCGAGTGTTTCGATGCAAGGACAGAGAGTCGGGCCTGATGCTGGCGGCAAAAGTTGTCTCAACAAAGAGGAAGGAAGAGAGGCGTAATGTGGAACGAGAAATTGAAATTATGAAGAAACTTCAGCATCCCAGACTCATTCAGTTGTACGATGCTATAGAGGATTTGGCTAATTCGGAAATGTGCCTTGTCCTTGAAATGTAAAAACTTTTGCATGTTTTTTTACTATACTATATTATTTCATTGAGCGAGAGTGGCACATAGTTCTTTTGTCGAAACAAAGAAATAATGTGTACCTTTGTATACTATTTACAAAATGAAAACTATTTGCGAGTGAGCATTAAGGGAGGATTGCGAGCTTGCAGTTTATGCAATGAAAGTTTTTACACATCAGTATTCAAGAATGTTTGCTTATTTTTTTTATTCATATATGCAAAACGTAACCTCAACTAAGGTTTTGAGAGCACTCATGATTTATGCCTCAATAATTGGAGAATTAGCTATCTCAAGACCAAAATTAGGGCTTACAACATGAGATGAGAAAATTAATATTGTGTAAGTACAAAATGCAATGGAAGCTAGGCTATGAGCATATTTTTGTACAAATCATTGAGTATTTGCCAAAGGATAGCCCCACCGTTGCTTGGGACTTGGCTCCAAGATACTGACGTTATCCTTATTACAGAACGTACCGCTATTTGCATGAAAGCTATGAAGAAACGCATTTTATTTATACCTACCTAATTACATAGAAGTTAAAAAGTTATATTTATAATATATTTAAAATTTTAACTCAACTTACCATTAAATAATTAAACCTTTTTTTCTCTACTTGGAATATTCACAGGGTTGGAGGGGGTGAGCTGTTTGATCGAGTAATTCAAGATGAGTTTGTGCTTACGGAACGAGCTTGTGCTGTCTTCGTCCGACAAATTTCAGAAGCTGTAGAATACATACATTCCCAGAATATTCTACACCTTGACATGAAACCTGAAAATGTTATGTGTTTATCCAAAAAAGGAAATCGCATCAAAATCATCGACTTTGGCTTAGCACGATTTTACGATCCAAACAAGAAACTACAGGTGGTTAATTTTTTTTACTTAAAAACATCAAGTATGTGTAGCGAAGTTAAAACCAGTAGCTATCTATTTATTACCGAGATGTAAAACCTTTTCAGAAAATGAAGTTCAATGTCTCTATTTCCCCCCGCTTCTCTCCATTATATCCATAAGATGATCTTTGGAGTTTCTCTACCTCTCTTGCGTGTGTGGGCTATAATAAACGGTATTTATTGTAAATTAAAATTGCAGGTATTATTTGGCACACCGGAATTCGTTGCCCCAGAAGTTGTCAATTTTGAAGCCATTGACTACGCAACTGATATGTGGTCTGTCGGAGTAATCACATATGTGCTACTCTCGGGCCTGTCCCCTTTCATGGGTGAGACGGACGTAGAAACCATGGCTAATGTGACGATTGCCAAGTACGACTTTGATGATGAGTGTTTTGACGATATCTCAGATGATGCGAAAGATTTCATCTCCAAACTTCTCACGAAAGATAAAAAGTAAGCTCAATTATACTCTTTTTCATGTTCCTGTACATAGTAGTTATCTATATTCATTTGAGGGACACATGTGCACAAAATTTTGTTCTGTCAATGTTTTCAACCTAGTGGTGAAAAAAGACAATATATTTTTTAACATTTTTTTATTACCAAATGTCTCTTCACACATGCATATGGATGGAAGCAATAAGCAATCCTCGGCGTAGGGTTTTTAAACTGTAGAGTCTGCACCAAGAACAACCTTTATTGGCTTCATAATTGTTTTCATACAGTGAACATTAAAAAGTAACTCGTGCAGCTTTAACTTTGCTTCAGACACTTAATTAGAATACTAATTGTGAGGCCATGCATCTCACGGTGTTGTCAATAACTATGTAGGTGCCTCAGTAGAATTGTTGTCTATATTACTATGTAGTCACTTGCATATTTATTTATATATATGTATGTTTTATTACTACCTATACGTTATGCTATTCATTTGATTATAAGACGGAAATATCATGTGTATATATCAATATCATCACAATGTTGGAAATTGTAAAGCTGCATTTACAGTTTCAGTATAGCCTTTCTTATGACTACAACATCTGTGTAGGTTTCTTACCATCCTATATGGAACACCTTTACGTCCCGTTCATTTGGTTGCTTTCCTCAATTTCTTGAACTGATACTTGCTGAGGATTCAGGAAGTCTAGCCACATGTGGCATAGTGTACATAAAAAGAAGTATTGAGGTATTCCCTCAGAATTATGACTTGGTAGTAAATGTTTTACAGCAGTAAATATGTTGTCGTTTTCGATATAATTGCTGCTTTAGAAATAGCTAGGGAAACCTTTATTGACACCCAAGAAACTTTTGTTTTTTATTCGCTGAGCATTAATTGTTCATAGAGATATTATAGGACGTACACCAGTCAGACCGTAGGCTCACAAACACTTCCACAATACTGGAACTATAAAGTTTTTGCTTAGTTCTTGTAACAAAATAATTTATGGTATTTTTTGAACATTTATGTAGTAATTATAGTATATGAAGCGCTATCGCATGGCTTGTTGTACTATCTGGCTAACATCAGTGCCAGTGCATACTAGTGCATTTGTTTAGATATTTAGGTTCACTTAAGATGAAATTAATAATTTCTCCTGACATTAATAATCCTTACATGACCTCATTCACCACGAACTTGAGGTTTCGCTGTAATTAGCTTGGTATAGGGTTTGCGTGTAAATTATTACCTTCGACCGTCGAGCTAAGTAGTATAGTATCCAGCTTTGTACATACACCTGAACTTATAGTAGCATCAGTTTGGTTAAATGTGATTAGAGTAATTGAAAGTTGTACTTTTTTGCAATATTCCAATTTTGTTGTATATCTTGTAGTTTCAATGTTAGCAGTGCATTGTAAATAAATTAACAATCAATTTAACCAAATGTAGTAGCATACGTAGATGAAAAATGAGTGACCAAAATGCGTATGTTAAAGACTTCTGAGGAAGTTACCCTTGAAAAGTTCAGGGGCAGGGAGGTCTTGACGGGATTCTGATGGATTGCAGACAGAACGTGGTGCACTGACAAATGCTTGTGATTTTGTGTTGTGTAGGACAAGATTGACGGCAGGCGAAAGCCTTAAACATCGATGGCTTTTACCTCGTAATCCTATTACCTGCCCTAACACTCCTGAATTACCTGAATCGTCCAACATCCCGAGTAATTCTATTTCCTCTTCTGCTATGACTGGCAAAGATGATCAGATTGATACAGATTCAGATACCTTGCATCATTTTACAACATCATCGCCATTCTCGGAACTTTCAATTACGGATCTCATCCAACCAAGTTGTAGTAGTCCAGATTACTACCAATTGGACGATAAAAAGATTGAGATTGTTGAAAACCATGACGAAGTAGATTCACTTTTGCTTGAGCGTACGAAAGCCGTCACTCCAACTCTACCATGTAGTAACAGTAGCAGTTCTGGAGATCAATCAGAATCAGAATCCGGGTATTCAGGCTCTGGTCATTCGGATGATGCTCGTCCAGCCTCAAATACAATTCGACCTGCTGTTAAGATAACAGATCGAAAAATTCAGAATAAGTTGGAGTTGACGAAAGATAACCTCCGAGATTTTGTGGCCCGGTGGACAGACACTCCGTATTTATTCGATAGCCCGAAGGGTATCATTACCCATTTGTGTACAGAAACTGAAAGAAATTTAGCAGATTCGGATAGTAGCAAAGTACAACATAATTATCGGATCCCTCCTCACTCCCACAGTCAATCCAACCTTCCCCATGAGAATTCCTTTGAATGTGGCATCAATATTGTGAATCAGATTCGAAGATTCTCCTACCAACTTCACGAAGAACTTCAATTGATGAAGAATCAGTGTAATAAATCACTTCGGAAATGTTCTTGGAGTGAAGTTTCTGTGAATGCCCAATAGACCTTATGTAGTTTTGATTGTACCTATATATGTAATCATTTGTCGTATTGAGATATTCATGTTTTAATTATTCGAACATTTTTAGTCCCTCGGAATATTATCCTATACTTATATTATTAAAGTCGTTATTGTCATTACCATTGCTACTACACCTTAGAAATAATTAATCAGTACGAATTATAATAATTACAACATCGCATTTTATTCAGTTATATCTATATATACCTACCTATATTTACAGGATATCCAGTCCTACAATAAATAAATATTATAATTGTACCCGTACTTGTGGTTTGAGAAAAGCAGTATTACCCTCCGTTTCCCGGTTCGTCCATTGATTTTTAACCATTGAATGAATGAAAGTATGCCGGAAAGCGTGGAAATTATCAATCTGCAGAAAACCGTTTTCAGAACAAGCAGATTCGCATAATCATTCAAAACTATTCCACATTGTTACTTACTACAGTTTGGCTCATGAATCGTGCATTATTTTTTTTAATTACTACTTGGATCTTCTCATTACATAACTCTTTAACTGGAATGACACTACATATGCATATAACAATTGCTTGATTTGCATTTTTTCTCATAATCATAAACGGAATCAGAGAAGTTCATAATTTAGAAAGTTTTTGTGCCATAAGGTTGTATACGATTAAGATGCTTTTCTATTGCATTCACAACATCACAATTATGTAGATACATGTAAAGGTATAAAAAATAGCCCCATGTACATACTCCCACACGTTTTTTTGCAGAAAACCTGAGCTGTGTTACCTTCTTATTACCAGCCACGTCATACTTAATCTTCGTGTCAAAATGCCTTATCCATCCTTAATCAATAAAAGTCAGTATTTAAACGATCAGTGCTCATAAAAGTCATTAGAGTCAGTTATATTTTAGGTGGAAGCATGTGTTCATATATTGAATACGCAACATTGAATGTAATATCTCTGTGTGGTAGCCTTAGTTAATTCGAAATGTCTTGTATTTGATATTAAAAAACTCATGTTTTGTTTTATAAAAATGACTCTAAATCTTTTAAGTATCGCAATCAAGTTTCTAAGCATTTAACTCCCCTCCGGATTTTGCCCGCCTGAACACATCTGCCAATTAGTGTCTTGGTATCCAACATTTTTATAACATATATTTACTATTTGTATATATAATTATACAAGTTATACAGGTAAATATACAAGCTATATTTTATGGTAATGATACTCAATATTATTATGCTACGGTAAATAGAGTTACATTGAGGTTCCATTTCGAACTTACTTAAGTACATATGACTGAAGGTCAGAGTTCGACTTTACAAGTGTACACACGACAGGAAAACACCTACATATCAAATTTACTTTTATGTTTTGTGCACGGCATCAACCAACTGACCTCAGATCAAAAATAAATTTAGTTTTTTCGTCTTTACACTAAGCCTATATTTAATGCTGGCGGAGGTACATATACTCTAAATTTTCATGGGTGTTTTTCGTGTATTCTAATTCCTTGGCCATGGCTTGTTAATCTATGATTTTATAAATATGCAAAAACCACACGTCATGACTGACTCCACCCGAAGAGCTTCAGCTCCCTAATAATAATGTTGTAAGTTTTCACAAACAAGATTAGTGATAGCTACCGACTACCTGTCTGTTACCCGAAGACAAATGTGGTATAGGATTGTAAAAAGTGTAAGTGTTTTATGTTGCGAATATTTTAATAAACTATAGTAAAATACTTCTAATATAAAATATAACTACATATAAGTAAATCATTCCATAGTCAATACATAATGGCATTATTAAAAAAGCTAGATAATCGTGAGATTTCTTTCGTATTGAAAACATTAGACGCATGGGAACTATTCTATATGATCAGGCGTTGATTTCAAGGATTACATTCATCCCAATTACATTGTCAAGTCCCCGGGCACCGCCATTTGATACCATCGTTTTTCACGCAGCAGCCTAATCACAAAGTTGCACACTGTCTTTCCTACTGTAAGATAAGATTGGTCTTGGCCCTGACATTGACTTGAATTCTTTATATACTTTTTCCGCAGTAGTTGCACTAGGATGGTTGGAATTGGAACGGCTTGTGCCAAGTTCCAAATAAATTTAACTATTTTTCTATATGAAAACTTGCTGGTGCTGATGAATAGAGTATAATTTTCGATTAGACGTGGAAAGTTCATGCACCATATACTATGTATTTTTTGTCAGATCTAAAACAAACAAGGTATATGGATGGCATCTTGAGATTTATTATTAAGGACTCTATTTTCATGGAAACTTACCAACTCAACAGCTGCTTCCCTTTCTCTATCTTGTGTTTAAACCCGAAAAATTATAAGTAAGTATTTTGTTTTATTGTGGCACCCAACTCATGTTTTCTCGTGATTGAACTTGAATCATTATCCCAACTATCATGTAAGATGACTGGAGTATTTTATCCTTTGTGTGTTAATAGCTCATATCGCAGAGCATTAAGCCAATAGAAGTACCATATGTGAATAGCAAATATGAGTGAGATTAAGTTTTTGAGCCCATACAACGACGATTTCATGTGTTGGAACAAGAATTACTCAGGCAAGCAAGCAGGAATTTATTATTTACTTTGCAAATGCTTTTTAGCAGATGATGGTTCAGTGGCAGAAAAAACTATTCTCCGCTCAAATCTGTTGTTGAATGAAAAGCTTTGAGCTAATGTGTGGCTTTACCTTCGAACCATGCGGGTAACTATTTTTAACTTTTAATTGCTCGTATTAGATGCATGTCTTCGTGTGCTGATTTGTATTATGCATGTCTATGTACATATATGGAATGCTGCCACGTGTTTGTGTAAAAAAATCAATTATAGGAGGAGACGAAGTGATCACCCATAAATGCTAATACAGTTGCAGTACTTGTACATGTGTGCTTATTAAACTATTATTCAATTATACTCTATGGACTCATCACATTAATCTTCCGTAGAGGTACGCGTTATATGCTTGGTGGTAAAGTTCTTTTCAATGCATGAACAAACATTTTCGTAAATAGTTTGGGAAACACATAATTGCATTCGGTAGTTCTATTTTTACATATAGCGGTAGAATAGGGTAGCAAACAATTGGATGAACATACTTGTCACTTGTTGGCATTAATGCCATCAACGCATGAACGCACGTTTCGACATTCGGGTGACAAACCTTAACTCTTTGTAATTATACATAGAACGCACATAATAGGATAATAGGTTTTTCAGTACACGACTTTGGTATATGAATTCACAAGCACTATTCTCACTTCACGTACATACATTAATGAGCATTATAATTAGCAAAAACTACCGCTGTATTCTAAGTAAAATTAGATTTCCTTTTTTACACATGATTTGATGCAGACATAATTATAACAAATCGCACAGTTTACTACATTGTAAAATTGTATTAACACTATCAGGGTCTTCAATCAGCTCATAATACTCTACATTGTACAAAATATCCCCATTACATTTGAAAGTTAATTCATGAATCATCTGCAACGGGAATGTTGAACTAATCAGTCGTTATTATTTCAGTCTTGTAAACTCTCCCCATACAATTGCATCTATCCTGTTTCCTCCCATAGGATTTTCATCGATGTTATTAATAAATTACATTTGCATATTTACATACATCATTAGGCATGTATAAGCTGACGATGAAACAAAGCGAATACTGGGTAGAGGTTTATCTCGTCCATACTTGGGCATGTTGTTTGCTGCCAGGCTTGCATATACATACAGACGATATTCAGGGAGCAAACTGTGGTGCTCTGAATAACATAACTGTCAGAGGATTGAAGCTACAAACACCTATATGGATGCTGATTATAACTAGCATGAATACTTGAAGCAACAACGGAAGTACATGCAGGCAAATTGATATAATTTGCGGATGCATCTTATTGACTACAATGGTGAAAAAACACATTTCATTTTTAGGTTTCACTTCATGAGGGATATAATAATCTCCGCAGAATTAACTTAAGCCAACTCATACATACAGGAATGTGATTTATTTACGTTCTAGGACAAAACCATATAGTGTGACCGTGAGTGAATTCACTCATGCTTATCGTCACTATGGAGAAGCCATACAAAAACATTCCGTCGTATCAGGTTCCATATTTGTTATGTGTATCGACAACTGAAAATGTCATTTTGTTTTTATTATTTCTGAATTGACGTTCATTCCTTATTGATATGCATAGACGTGGCACGTTGCGAATGGGGTTTCTGAGGGGTATTTATGGATGTTGTTGTGTAACATTTTGATTCGTGGGAGCCATTCTCCAACACGTAAAACTTGCAATAATATTGTTTGTTGCCTGTGATTAAATGTAATACAGAATACGTAGTACAGCTGCACAAGTTCTCCAGCATCCATGGCTCAGGAACAATCGGGAGGTGCGGCTAGAAACAAAGAAACTCAAGCGTTATGTGGTGAAGAAACGTTGGGCCAAAGCATTTAATGCTATTGTTGCCATTCGTCGCATGGGTCTAGGTATCAAGCTTTTCGAGTCATCAGAGAAACCGGTTGCAGAAGTTCAAAGTGAAAACAGTAGCAAATCAAGCACTCCAAGTAGTAAGGACAAGAAAACAAAGGAATGCCCACAGTCAGGCGACAATCGTTCAACAAAAACGGGGAACGGCAGCAAAATCGGACGGACGGATCTCATAACCAGTTACTAATTATTATTGTCATGATCACCTTTTCAAGATAAATAACGTTCCACTTGAGCATAAACGTGTCGTAAAAATCATTCTGGGACATACTATGGGTGGATACATAGATACTTTCAATTTTACTATCGATTCTTCTGACTCGTCCTCCACAGCACCTTTTCCATAAAGTTTGATGCTAGCATATTATCTTTCTACTCATGGTAGTATGACACAACAAAAATAATATTATTGATCACACAGAGCCCATAGCACAGGAAGAATTTTCAAGAAAATGACAATAATAATTATTATTCTTTTATTTTTAATTTATTCTTAATTTGTTACTTGTCTGTGCATGCACAATCAATACAAACATATTCAACCATAATATGTATATTTGGTGAACTGTTCCTGTAAATCTATGTATGTATGTTTATGAACAAGTTCTTCTGTGCACTTTATGACACTATAGGTTGTATGTGTTTGGTCCTTCTTCATATCATCGTTTAATCAAACGTGCTTGAAAATAATTTAAAATTTTAAATACTCAAATTTTATGCGATCAAAATGTAAGAAATCTGCAACTATGTATTTAGTTTTATGTAAAAAGAGGTTCTTGTAAGAACCACATCATTGTAGTATATTTATTATGTATATAGGACAGATTTACCTGTAATGAAAGTGTACGTGATAATTGTGGAATTTTAAATTATTTAATTTAGATTATAGATTTACCCTGTATCAGCACAAAATTATCCAGTAAGTTTATTTAAATAAATCAATTGCGCTCTTGTAAGTTATGCTTCACATTTAATATCAAAATAAAGAAGTGCAAGTAATTCAATGAATTTTGCAATATGGTGACTTTCAAAATTTTAAATAAATTATTGATCTACATTTCATTGACAATCGACGGTGGTTGCAACATTTGTGTGTCTGTGGACCGGAAAAGGTTTTGTTGTTGAATTTTTTCAAAGAAATTCCCTCATCACTTGAAATAGCTAATATCTTTTAGTCTTAAAAAGCCGTCAGTTGTTGAATGCTGAAATGTCGTTTACTTTTTCATAAAGGCAAGTTATCCCGTTGGACATTACTAGTCATTACATGCAATAATGCATAATAGCATTTAAGTTTCTAACATAGGAGTGTTCATTGGAAGATGAACTACCAGTAGTTAACCGGTGGAAAATGAATATATTCAAGCAAATTTTCGTATATCATACATATACCCACAGGGACCATTGGCACTAAAGTCACTGAAGCTGAACATGAAATGTACATTTATGACAATGCATAAACACAAATGTTCAAAGTACATCGGCACTGGCCTGTACACAGGTTAAATCTCAATATACAAGCTCGTTGTGCTTATAAACGATGAGGTAATCATCTCATAAAATTTGCATGGAAATTTAGACATAAACTGAAAGTAAAAATTACCAAGCCATTTTGTATAAGTGAGTGAAACGTACGTGCGGAATGTGGGCCCTGGAGATAATTATATACTTGGTGAACAATTTAGTCATCCAAATTACCATGTTTATTCCTAATATTGTCAGTTATCAATTATTGATTTCGCTGACCGTTGTACTGCGAAGGATGTACACACATTTTTATTGGATTTTAAATAAAGTCATTCAGGGTACAAGGCATCCAGTATGCATATAGAAATCATCATCAAATACTCTATAGTACATTAATTTTCGACTCATACCTACATACCTGCTCTGTGCACAACTGCTCTGATTTAATACGGATGGAAATAATGAATAATTACACGTATGCAACTTACAGCATATATGTATATACTGCTCCGCACACACATTTTTGCTTATTTAACAAACACCTTGTAACGATCAGCGGATATAAACATAGACAAACTTATAGTAAGATCGGTTTACTCAAAAAGATTTCCTGTAAGAAAACGACTTGAGTATTTTCAATATTTGTTTTGTGAAGCTATTCTTCTCTATATAACTGCTGTCAAAATATTCTGACTACTTGCATAATAATACACTATACAATACGTACTGTTGCTCAAGAGTGTAAACAAGCTTCTGAGCAAATGTGCTTCCACGTTGTTGCAGGTCTAATTTTAGCGGAACATTTATCCTGTGCCATCCAAAAGAAGCCAACTTGTTTTTTTTTCACGGACATCTTCATCCTTTTTTCTAACTTCCATTTCCCATTGTATCAACGTCAGCCAAAGGATTTAATACATTTGTTCATGCTCAAGATCGCGAGTAACTTTCCTGCTAAAGTGCTAAAGCCTCTTATGGTATATTGATCCTAAACACTGCATTCACATTTTACATGCGTATATAGTCGATAACGAGCTGCACTGCATTCCTAAATTAGCCAGACTTAATTGAATTTGCAAGATATTGAGACAATAAATTTATGAAGAAAGGAAATTAGTCCCTTCCATCTTCATGAAGACTACACAAGTCTACAGATTTGTGTACTGTTTAAATTGGAAAACAAGCAGATGTGCGGGATGGCACCACCCATGGATACATTGTCAGTCAGGTTATGTAGCATGCAGAATCAATTGAGTCTGTTCACCATTTTAAGTGCCCGTGAAACCAATCACTCCGTTATTACTTCTGCAGGCTATATTAAAATAAAAGACCATTGTACGGAGCATGCAGCAACATTTGACCATAATAAAATAATAAATAAGTCTCTGGTATCTGTGGTTGGAATCGGCAAGGAAACTATTGCCCACGAACAATGTGATTATTCCAATTTGTCGAAATTGTAACAGTCCAAAATCCAGCTGAAGCTGCAACACATGAGTAAATTTGCAAAATAGTTCCTGTAATTTTCATTTTATGGTAAAGCCATGTACGCCCATTTTAGTGAATCACAATTGAAAGTTGGTTGTCACACATTCACGAAGTTGAAGTCATCCAAGAAATGAAAATTTATCCAAATTCTAATGACACCTCCAAGGCTTTACTTCACTTGTCAACATGAAATGAAATAGGCAAGTACTATAAATGACATATACGTGGTTGCAATGTCGAAAAGATGCTCGAAAATATTCCATATATTGCCAATTTCTATGTCAAGGCAATATTTCACTTGATCGCCGACGTATAATACCCAATGAAGTTATCTGTAATTTCAAAATATTTGGAGCTATTTTAGCTGATGATTGCATCAAAACAGTTTTTGGCGCAGAGTAAATTCTTCCTCTTCAATTCATTTGAATGGTTAAAATAGAATAGAATAAACATCTCCAGCATATATATAATATATACGTCGAAAAGCTGCGTAGAAATCTTATCAAACTCAGATGACTAAACAACAGAGATATTGCAATGATGGGAAAAAATTCTCAAATGAGCTCAATTTATGCAATAACATGAATTGAAGTCACTACTGTTTTCTATTTTGAGCAGTGAGGGGGGGGGGGAAGGAAGTAGAGTGTTTTGAGTTGAAATAAAATAAGTAAATCGTCAGAAGATCGTAAAATACCACATGGGAGCACCAACATTAGAAAGCGTGGAAAGGCTTTTTAGGGATTGTGCAATGCCATACGTTACCTAAGACCAAGATCTTCAGTCAACAGCGATTTAATTATTTATATGGAGAGGTAATGAAAAGTCTGTCAGTCTCAATGAAGCTTTGTGAATGGAAGGAAACAAAAGTAAATAGCTTTTGCATACAATTATTCAGATTTATACTGTGGACGCCACTTTGTCAGCGGAGGGGCTAGCAAAATCTTATGCAACTGCAGATTTAATGCATGTAGTCAGGAACACCATGGATACTTTTATTTGCTTAATTTTGGAAACCTTTATGAATGACATTATCAATACTTCAGGGCTATAGATATAATTTAAAACTATAAGTGAGAACAGTTAAGGTGTAAGCGGAATTGACATTTTATGTTATTACTTCTGCCCATAGTACTAATATACATACTGTTCATGTGTGGTGTGCTATAGTCATAGCACGTCAGTGCCTACTCAAAAAATAATGGTAAAGAATCTTTGGGGTTAACTATTCATTCATGTTGTCGTACTGACTCAGTACATATTGAGCTAATAACCTTGCTTCCATTGCAAGGACAGCTGTAGTATTACATTGGCCAAGACGCGGAGATTTTCGGCTATTTGCCAAAATTGTCTCGTCTGTTTTAAGATCCTATAGTAACAACTCTCGTATCCATCATCATTACCTTTTTATTTTGCCGTGCCGTATGTGCGTGTGAGAGTCTCTTGTGCTCGCATGCTGGAAAACAAGTTTTATTTGGTGCACTCAACGCAGTAAGTACTTACTTTAATGTTAATTCTTGCAACAGTACCATGATATGTTTACTTCCCGTTAATGACATGATGATTATTCTCATACCTAACATTAATTTATGCAGAATCGAGCTTGGTGACAATATAGGTAAGTTAATTTTTGCAAATCCAATATTCAGTTCCTACATGCCGTAACATATAGGGTAAGTAAACAAGTACAAGGGAAAACATAAAATGCAATTTCATATTACCTAGGTAAGTATATTCGAAGACGCAAGCTAATATGCATAAGACAGACATGTTATCCGGTAGTAAATAACGACAATATAAGTCTCTGTACAACCAAACCGATTTGAAGTCTTTGCAATCTACCTTTAAATTATAAGCGAATATAAATCCATAATATGTTCAGTCCATTTGACCCCAAGATCAGTTTTTATAAATGTATAGTTGCTAACTCATGTACCACAAAAAATAAAAACGGTGACCAGAAATTGTAAGACACAAATATATAGATGCACTTACTATATAATACTATATAATACTTCGATATATTGAAGCTTGCATTATCCCATGATTCTGTTTTTGTGTTTACTGCTTAAAATGCAATGTGTATATTATCACCTGATAATCACCATGAATGAGCTCGGGATTGCTCGACTGAAAAAATGTTTTAAGCAATAAGCTATCTATGTAAGCCCAATATTGCTTTCTGCGGATGTTTGTATCATCACTGAAGCCTGATAACTGAAAAAACAGCTTTGTATGGATGTGGGAAAATACCGCAAGGATTGAAATACCGGATCCCCGATACAACTATTTAGACAGATTTATTTCCCACTATCCTTGACATTCATCATGGATGAAGTAATGCCCGAATGATTGAGACTGCACTCCACAAATGAGATTTTTTTTGTTTGGTTGACAATATTTTCCCTTTGAAACCGGCGTGAAACTGTTTCAGTCTGTGTCTACGTTAGTCTTACCCTAACCATATACATATCTTGGGAGCGCTCAGACTTCACAATTCTTACTGCTTGCCCATCAAATACCATGAAAAACACTCGTGGTAGTTTACTATCCATGATTTAATTGGTTCGCACGTGTAACCATTATCCGGGCTTTATATTCCCACAAGTCTTCAGTAGCTGTGTTCGTCAACCATCAACTCGAGTGAAAGAATTTAAATACTGTAATAATAACCACATGTACAAATGGATGTTCTAAAAGTACTGTCACTATAATTGTTTGTAAAACTTTGGTAATTGCAAATGGTGAACGAAAGAGTAAACAGGAAGTCTGTAACGTGATAATCTTTCTAGCTTCGCAACTTAAGTAAAAAAAAATGATGTACAATGTAAACAAATTAGTTTAATGTTTGAGGCAATTTATTCTATACAATAACAATAAAAGTGTCAATGTATGTGACGATAAAGACAACAGCGTCTTAATATACTTCTAATCAAATCTAGCTGATAAACGAAGTAATCAAAAAGATTGTACATGACGTCAGTTGGCACAGACGACGTAGTCAAGCGCGATATCATTGGCGTCCGACGGAATATCTGGGGTGATCTGCTCCATAAAAGCAAGACCGACTTTGATGGGTGGGTTCGGCGTGGCAGCACATTTCTCCAAGTAACGATCATAATAACCTTTTCCTCGACCAATTCTCTTCCCTGCAGCAGTAAAGCCCAAGCCGGGGACCAAAATTAGATCTAGTCCTCCTATCATATCCGTACAAATTAAAAGTATTACTTTTAATTAAGGAATAGACAGCCGTGATGGTACTGAATTTCCTTTCAGTTCAGACCAAACCAACAACATAAATATCAACTTTCTACATGAAATGAGACGAAACGGATTTGTTAGACTAGGTAATTATGTATATTGCTACCATAGGACCCAGAATGAAGAAATTATTTAATCATCAGTTTAATAAAAGTTGCGCATATCGAATCAGCTAATCTCCAACATTTGGAATCGGAAATATTTTAACATGGATTGTACATATACTGAGAACACAAACACCAGTATAGTATTACTGTCTAGTGGAAGCTATAAATTAACGAGTTATGTTCAAGTACACAAAAAGCACATATTAACAAAGGTCGGATTTCAACGTTAACTACCTGAACTTAGAGCTTCCTCCCGGTTGTCCTTTCCTGAAGGTTGCCGGATATTCCATTTAGTCAAGGGAAGAGTTTTGAAGTCTTGCCAAGAATGTAACCGGAGCATTTCCATGTCATTTAGTGTATATCTTTGAAAATTACAGGACAACATTTCAGTTTGGGGAATTGCAGTGTATAGACAAATACTGTGTAGAACGGCGTTTAAATAAAGAATTTTTGTACATGCGTTCTATGAATTATAGAATAGTTTTCATTTGGATATTACATACATATATCTCCCTATTAATTCACACGTAGTTTTGCATCAATTATTTCTTGAATCTAGATGCTGTCAGTATATTAGGCACAATTACTGCCAGTCCACAAGTCCACAAGGATATTAAACCCCGCAATTAAAACATTCTGGATGGAATTAATTGATGGCCATTAGAAAATAGACAACGCTGAAAGGTGAGTATTTGACAGGACTTAAAAGGTGAGCACATAAAAGCAATCTGCACTTGAAAATTATTGAATACATATGTGCATACTGAACGGAATTGCTTTTTAATAAGTTCTGGTGTGGTTCACCAGTTTTAAGACGTGGATGTTTAATTGTCTTCGATTATATTTACCTCCTTGTTTACAACTCGTGCACCAACAGACATTTACAACATTATGAAGATACATTTCATATGTGACAGCCAGCCAGCACAAATAAACAAGCTGACAATGAACTTGGCCGCGCCCTGGATGCACAATCGTGTGGACGAAATTTTATTACAATATTTAGAGTGGTTTAAAGCTGTTTTAAAGTGTTTGCCATACACACTTTGAGAGATGAAGAAAACAGTGTACAGCCGGGATAGAAATACCCATTTTAGAAATTGTGAGACTCACTTACCGTGGAATAAAACAGAGTTTTCCTGATGCAAATATGTCCCGCAATATTTCTGTTGTAGAAACTTCCTCATCCATACTTAAATATATACATACTCGTTTGCTATTTTTGTAATCTGCAGACTCCAGCACCTGTATTCAGATCAGAGGAACATACTTGTATATATCGCTCGAACTACAAATTTTATTTGTCATTGTCAGCTACTCGACACTCGGGCCATTTCTCATGTATCTTTGTAAACATGCTCTTATCTGTGATGACTATTTTTAAATATAAAAAATATAAACAGCGGCGCATATCTTGATTACCTATACCTAACTAATACGTAGGTTACTAATAAGTATAGAAGCTGTAAAAACATTTGTCACAGCTATATGTATAACAACGCATAATTTCAAAGAATTTTACTTTATTTTTATGAACACATATGCATATAAAATATGCATATGTCTTCTGTTATTTAGCACGTTCTCTTACGCGGTGTAATTAACTAATGATTGTAATATTCTTCTTGTATACAATGTAAACATTCCAATTTCCAATGTTTCAAATTAAATTCCGAAGATTTAAAGACCTGTGCTAAATATCCGTTTAAGAGCATATATGTAGTACTCAATAAAATTCCGTACCAACCAATAACCTTATGAATACGTTAGAAATTCTTTGTTACTCCCATGTAACCCATTTATAAAAATGGTGTTAAAACTTGTTGTTGATTATTATATTCCACACCAATAAATTGCTTTTATTTTAACTGCTTTAAGTTTAGAATTTATATTTTACTATAATACATGGTTTCTATAAATACCTTGGACGTTATGACATGTGATTGCCTTGTACGTTCTTCATGTGTTATGGAAGCAAGACGAGCCTTAAGTTCCTTTCTAAGTGCTCCTTTCGCCAAATTTAAGGTCATGTCACCGGTAGAGTTGGGGTATGGGCTTCCGCCAAATCTACAATAGCTTAATATTAGATAGATGTATAAATTATGTAAGTATTTGCAAATTTGCTCAACAATAGATGTAACTGTATTATACGATAATAATGATATTTACGTATGTATAATGATAATAATGATGTATAATGATATTTTGTAGGAAGGGTTTCTTGTATACAAAAGCCAAAACAGACGAAAATCCCTATACCGGAACCTGAACTTTTTGGATACAAATGCACGAAATTACGTTAGCTCTTTTGGAAATACAATTGGATTATGTACAACTAAATATTTTAAACAATCCCCCTTAAATCTAAAATGCAGTCATGAGAATTAAGTATTAAATACTTAATGAACGGCTGCTACTTTGGATTTGGATTCAGGACTTGTTATTTCTTAGGAATATATTACAGCGATGAAAGAATATGATACGTATACAAGATCTTTGTGCATCCGGAATAGCACGCATATATACATAATATGTATATCTCTGCTATTGGCGTATTATATACATCGGTAAATGATTTAAATGAAGAAAACATACATATAGGGAGCCAGAAATTATGGCAAAGTGTAAATTCTATATGCTGTATATAATTAAATGAATAACCAGTAACTAAATTAATCTATATAATTTTTAGATTACATTAATGAAGGCATGCATATATACAATAATATCGCTAAGGGTAACGTCCAGACAATAATAAGATAAAAGGTATACTGTGGAGAATTATATGAGAATGCAACTTTGACGTATGCAAACAGGTGAGCATCAGCTACTCAAATTGCAACAATTTAAAATTTTAATTGCTGCAATCTGAGTAGCTGATGCTCACCTGTTCTTAATTGCCTACCAATTAATATACGCGTGACACGAAGTATATAAGCATCAATTAATGCTACTTATCTCGTCCAAAAATATAGTGTTACTGGGTATATAGGGATGAACAATGTAACAATGATGGTTATTGTATACGCGCACCGGCGCACCTGTATTGTACGTTATGTTCAGATGCTCTCATTGCAACAAAGAATAGTACATATATGTATAAACATATTAGCTGACTGTGAGCTAATTTTCAAAATGGGCATATATTAATGTAGTATCCAAATTTTTGGTTTGAGAGTGAGTTGAGAAAAATATGAGCAGTGGCTCAATCAAAAAAAGAGATTCATAAGTCTGTGCTGTTGAACTATATAGACGTTATATATTATAATTTTAATTCCCCAACATGATGAAATGCGTCAGGTCAACGCTTGTTATTGAGTAATTTAATTATAGCATGTATGTATGTACGTAAGTGTATACATGTCGTTTAAATTTTACAAGAATTAATGAAAAAATCATTTGAGCATACGGCGTGACCCTTATGCGATGAAGTTTTGTGAAGTGGCATGGGAAAAATGATACTTTCAGTTCAGCATTGATGCCAGAGCCAGACTATAGTAGTCATTAATAATTATTGAGGCGCCCGTTGTCCTCAAGGTGAACAACCGTACAATAATTGCTACCGAGTTTTGACAAGGAATTTTTTGAAACCTCTTCAAAAGAACCCCATCCATCGCTTTCAGTATTGCCTTGATGTGCTCATAAATCTGGATATTAAATATGATCGTAATGAATAACTTGAACTTTTGGGTGTTTACAAATGCATATGAAACATATCATACTTATGTGTCAAAATCATTACACTTTTTAAAACATTACCGACTGTAACCTGAACTGAATTACAAAAATGAGAAATTAGGATTCGTGGATGACACACAAATTACTTAATAGCCATTTAATAAGTAAGGATTTGGTGGAAAGGACCAGAAGTTTTTATTTCTTTATTCGGTTTTATTACGCAAGCGAGTTAATGGGAAAGTATTGAGGTCATGCATATCGACATAAATTCGAATTCGTCATAGGTAAAGTAGTATTATTCATCTAATAATTTTGAACTTAAATTAAACATGAGTGTGGTTAGCATTTTTGTTACATAACGCTAAGAAGCTATTTATTTATTGTAGAATTACAATTTAAAGTTAGGCTATTATTTCACGACATTCAGTTTCAGTATACAATTTCTATTCACCAGATCATTCCCTGATAAAATCTTAGTTTACGTTACGTCGAATTAATTGACACGTATCACGGAATATCACCTTTAAATTACCAGACCATTCCAAACGATCAGATGGAGTCGTTTGCAACATAGCTATCAAGACACCATAACCAACCTTGTGCTCAATTAATCTATGAATGATCCAACAGTTATTTACCAAACCAATACAGTAGCATCGGAAACTTTGCCCTAACGTCTACTTTTTAGCTGTATTTATTTGTATCATTTCTTAAAATCAATTTTACTCTGCTGATGCAACTATGTTTTGCATTGAGAATCACAAGTACTCACTTCGTGTAATGAAGCACACTAATCCTACAGGATGTCTTCTATGACAATGGCATTATAAGTGCAGATATCGATTATATCTTTCATTGCACGATCACTTACGTATATTCGTAGGTGTAACAGACTATGAGAACATTGTATCATGTGTTCCGTTTTTAGCACCTGAACCATGCAAAAATTCATTTCCCGATTATAAATAGCTGCTGTAAAATAAGCAAATGTAAAACAAATGTCAGGAAAAGTATTCTTATGAATATTCAAAAATTCTATACTGAGAATTATTCTGTAAATAGGAAATGTGTACTAAAGATTATAACAGTATAGCCATATTTATTGCATCAGTTCCCTTTTTAAGGATCTCTGTCAATCAATATCCAATCAATCAATTGCTGCGATGTTCAGTTATTGTAACCACAGCACGATTCACATGTTAACTAGTAAACGATAGCTTAAATTACCTTAGCTCAGAGTATGATTACGAACTTAAACTTTCTGTGTTGAGTTAAAGATGTTGACAAATACCATCATACTAGACAGACATTTTGAAATGTCTTTTACAAAGTTTACTATGACTCAAAACTTGTATTATTTTTCGAATTGAATTTTAAATGTTTGCAGTAATTAGCTACACTGGTGACAAAATTATGATTGGTTGTTGATTTATTTGTGTAAATAAAGAATAAATGTGCAAAAAAAAACTCAATAGAACGTTGGAAAGGTCGTTTACTAGATTGCATCCACCTGAAATGAAATCTTATAGCATCAAAATACAGGAATTATTTTACACTATAGACAGTAGATGCACCTTGAAATTATCTTCTCTTCGAAGTATACAATATTCCTGTTAGTTTGACACTTCCCAACAATTCCGTACAATCAATCTAAACATAAGTGTAAGTAGCTTAAGTTGTTAGTGAGTTAGTAAGTAGTAATTAGATATTAAAAAATATTCAGTAAACCGTGATTACGCTTCTGGACAGTTAAAAATTGAAAAAATGACTTTGTAATAATTACGAAATGATAATATGACACATATAAATCTACATACTTACTTAACTATTAAAACAAACATATTCATATTTTTTTTATTATGTCTTTGTATTTTTTTTGGCTTTTTGTGTTTTTTAATTTTCTCTAGTTCATCTCCCGAAGTTGCCAAACAGAATAAAGTCAAATTTTGCATATCCAAAAAATCGAAGTCTTCAAAACTGTTCATTGATGGCATAAAAGCCACTTGAGGATACGCAAGGGATTTTCTCTAGTAAATATTTAACAACTCCCAAAGTAGACACTAGCGTTAACAAAATTTGACGCATCCAATCCCTCATAGTGAGAGCTAAGATTGTAACAATACAATAAGAGAGTACTCAAGTTTACAATCACCCATGTTTTTTACACATAAGATATGGTATCCATAATCTCAGATTTTGTCATGTGTGACTGTAATCTCGCCACCAAATACTTCTTTGTATTGTTTCAATCCTTTTCAGAAAAGAGAGCGATTTCATGACAGAATAATGAAATTTTCCGTCATTTACAAAAATGAGTTGTCTTAATTCCTCAGGTATAAAAGAATAACAGTGACCAGTGAAAGGCTTATATCTATAATTAATTTAGAAAATAACCGCAAGAAGTAATTCATATAAGTAACAGTTGGCTAACACCAACGACTGTGCCTAATTCATAGAAAGTACTTTAAGATTTGATAAGTGAAACAAGTGAACAAGAAATGACAATTTTGAGGCTTATCCAATGACTGTTTGTAATCTGAGATTCTCTACTTCAGTTTATGTTGTACACCATATACACATGATCTTTATCCGAAGGAAGAATCAATTCATTGCCTGGTGGAACGACGAAGAAACCCAAGAACATGAACGTGCGAATAAGGATGGCTGTAAAATCAGAGAAATATATCTTGTAACGATTATTGTTACCAAATAATTATAAAGTCAAGTTAGAACAAGCTCTTACATCGATCGTTGCGTTCTCGAGGAAAGCACACAATAGCATGTTCGCATCTCAAAACTTCTTCAGCGTATTCCAACAGTGCCACGAATGCTTCCTTGGAGGCATCTGGCAAGCAACCATTGGGTACTTCGATGTATAGGTTGTTCTTCAGTAGCATAGTGTCCCAGGTGAGAATGGTTTGTGGTGTCAGAGGATATCGGAAAGTGATCTTCACAGGTTGATCTTTGGACAACTCATTTTCCTGCTCAAAATAATATCAAATCACAATGGAATTTAGGAAAATTTATACGAAAAATGTTAGCTGTAGACAATTTATTGAACTCCTGACTTACGCATTGAAAATTGTAGGGTAGGCTCACAGAGAGCTCTTTGACCTTCCCCACACCGCTGCTCTCCTCTATTTGGGATGACACGTCGGCGGCGTGGGGCACATCAGGACCACCACCGAGGCCCTGCACCCAGGGTCACGGACAGCTGCATCACCGGTCTGGGTAACAAATTACTACTGCAAATAGATAAAAAACGATCGTTTTATAATACATATGAGGTTTGCAACATATAAAAAAAATTCAATTATCATTACAATCACATTATAGTACCAGCCTGTACGCAACTGATAAACAACATGTACTGTAGTAGTAGTATAGTAGATATACATGTACCCATACCCAGTCAGTCCACTCGGCATAGGATTTCACTGTTTTCTATATCTTACTAATTAAACTGAATTAAAAAAGTACATAACATAAATTCCTATTCTACCAACGGTATATTGTCACCCGAACACAAAGAATTTAGTCTTAGTTTTCCGCATCTGCGTATGCTATGCATCTATAACCTTCGAAACATCTGTGTGTGTGCAAGAATAAGAGTTTCACTACATAGTCGCTGCAGAGTCCGGGTAACACCGAACCACGCATACCAGAAACAACTGACTTCTGACCTTTACATGAATGAGGCTGGAGTAACTTATCAACAACTCGCCATCGTTACGATAACAAACACCAGAAGGTTAATAGCAAGAATAACCTACATGCAGATATTGTCTCTAATAGCCTTATATGCAATATTTCATATCATATACAGACAATCAAATACCCACAGGAATAAATGCACAGATTGCTATTTAGCGTAGTTCTTCCCCTTGTAAACGAACCATAATTCTAAATAAATTAGAAATAAAATAAAATCACAACATCGACAGCATATTTAGACTTGTTTGTGTGCTTGACATTTTAAAATATCACAAAACAACTCTAACGTACTCCGTACTCAATTAAGAACTCATTTCCCCGAACCATGTCACAGAGTATCGTCAATGTTCCTATTTATCATCACTTAAAATTACTGCGACTGAAAAACTGGCAAAAACCCAACTTCAGGTGAATAAACTTAGCTAGAAGGACGCTTTCATACCCTTCTGGAGCTGCAAAAACAAATTACATGCAATCAATGAAGTCGGTGAGTATTGACAAATGGTGCAATAAAAGCAACAACATCTCAGACCAAGATTAACTTATTTTAAAGCATGTTTTCAATATTGGTCCAATTTAAACGAAAAACATACCATTTGTTTATTTTCTAAAAATAGTAAATTAGTGATTATTATAGATGTATTTCTCAGCTTACACCTTATAGTTTGCTTGTTTCCATATTAAATCATCACTAAAATGATGAATCATCTCTAGATGAGAGCTAGTGAGACGTGCAGCTTTGTAGACCTTTTTTAAAGACATACATAAAGCCAATTTTCATGTAACATATAGAGGGTAAGTTGCAGTGGTTGAAGTCGCCTTGTTGTGCTCCGTGGTGGTTCGACTGTATGTATATACATACAGATTCCACATAGTTACCTACACGTATTTTTACTGAACATACGGTTCTTACACTTGTTAGATCCTCTTATATTTGTGAGGTATTACCTTGCCTTTCATCTGCAAAGCTATTTCACCTAGCAACAAACCTGGTTTACTACATAGAACTTGAAATCCATTACGTTCTCTAATGATTCACGCGGCTGTACCAAACAGAGATGATACTAACTATACAGTAAACTTGAGTTGGATGCCGAGGCCAAAAACATAGTTATTTTCGGAGTTACTGTATGCAAATAGACTACTTTAGTCCTAGTAAATTCGTCTTGGAACTGCCTTGCATATTTAATTTCTTGACGCTAAAAGCTACTTGAGTTTTCAGAACACTTGAAGGACTAGGTCAACGACGAAAGAAAATTATTATGTGCATTTTACGACATCACAATTTTTCAGACGTGCATATTAGCTGGTAATAAAAGCAAATATGACGTTGCTATTCTGAACTTGTAATCGCGTCCCGCTTGCAAATTTAGGGGAACGAAAATCGGCAACGTGGTACGAGGCAAAACTTTATGTAAAAATTATATAAATATGTATCGGATGATTAAAAGCCTTACAGAAATGATAGCTGAACCAGCGTCATTTAAGAAGTCGGAATAAAATAAATAACGATTGTTCATCCATCTGGGTGCAAAGCCTTGCAAATAAACAATAATTATTCCTACAAAAATTGTGCAATGTAATACACATATAGTTAATTACAAAATAAACAAATTTAACTGAATATTGAGAACTGTAATATTCCTAGAAGGTCAAATAATGAACGGATGTTTTGGAAAATCAATGCGACTCATGTACACTCTAAAGAGAAAAAAAATCATGTCCACTGGCATAACACCAGCTGGAGATTTGTAATAAACGAAATGTTAATGCAATCTGATTGTGAGAAGATTGTAAACACACAGTAAGAGTATCTACTGATATTATGTATAATATAATAAGTAATTAGACTAATAATGCATGAAAATATGTATGTACATCTAAAAATGGCATATAACATTTAGATTCGACATTAAATCTTCCATTAAATTCTTTGGCAGAAAATAGAACGCAATATATGATAAATTTATTTAGTACTGCAGCGCAATTACAGACTGGTCAAGAAGATGTATTCATTTATTAGTAGGGTGGAAAAACTTGTTTATCTGGAAGAATAGCTTTATAATGATGGAACACACGTACAAAGTTGATCAACTTGATCCCAAGGACGTTAAGTAAAATTTAATACCAGTTCCTTCAAACAATGCAGATTTTGTGCTATTAAAGAGATTGCAGATTTTTATGTTTCTATCTAAAGGTGAAAAAATCTCACATTGTAAAAGAAAACACTATAGCTGCAATGGAGCTTTACGGAACGACTGGAATATTTAAAAATCAAGGGACAGTGTATACTAAATAAAGGTATACACGTGTACACAGAAGTTAAAAATTTTCTCGGTCTGAGCAAATTCATTTGCTAGACACATTAAATATTCAGTAAAGAAAACAATTTTACAGATTTTCTAAGTATCATCAGTTGAATCCAAGACTTAGAAGATTTTAATTCCATTATCTAGGCTACCGAGTTCCAAAGTACGAGCAATAAAAATGTATGAAATAGGAAGACGGTAGCTACATCATATATAAAGTAATGAAATCGAGGTAGAATGGAAAGCCGATACGGATACAATAAATTATTCCGAATCTACGCCATCATAGCCATATATACCACCGAATCGATACGATGACTCAAGAGTGCCAAGGACAACCCGTAGAAACCTTTTTCATAGCATGGAAACGCAATCGCTGCATTATTTAATATTGTACCAAAAGGATTAAAAAGGGTACTTTAAAGAACACGTGTAGAAATAAATCTACACGGGTACCCAATATTGAGCGTATCATTGAGCGGAGTGTCTGGAACACACCCGAATTCCTGAATGTCATGTCCGGTCCAAAGAAGCAGCAATATCTACAGCTATACAATTACTATAACGTGAATCCATCCCTACTGGAGTCTTTTGTTTATTTACGCGTACCTATTCCCTACACATTTATCGAAACTATAGTTTCCAACTCCAACAATCCCTTCCCCGACCAATAAATAGATAACAAATTACCTATTAATTTTGTATCTAAATTTTCTTACCCTCAAACAAGAATGACTACAGCCATATGAAGTACCATTAGCTAACGAAAATACAGAAAAATTTCAGAAAAAAACACCCATGTGATAACACTGAATAAGAAAAAACCTACTAAAATTGACTTTATTCCCACTGATACTAATAAATCATCAGTTGTGTTCGGTGATCACAAACAATATATCTCTGCTTTCCAGATTCCTTCCAGCTATCTGTAATCACCACGTGCCATGAGCAAAGCATTCCAAGATATTCACCACATTCTGTCCCATTAAAAAAATGACCGGGCAATTTAATAATACAAACTAGATTATAATTTGAATCAAATTTCTATAGTTTCCCGTTAACATAAATGACATATGACATCTATTCCATGCTCTATTCTGACCACGCTAGTTCTGCATGCCTTGACAGAGGTTAATATTAATAAATGTTTAATATTATAGAAGTTGAATCATGAACGCTTTTAATTAACTTGTTTAGCAGCCACGGAGGAAATTACTTTTTTCCCATAGCTATTAACTTTCAGTATTGCTAGATACTGTCAGGGGATTTGACCCGACCAATACATACGAAGATACAGCTTTCACATACTGTACATATACCACATTCATGTGCAAAACACAGTAACATGGATATATGTGAATAATTCTGTGTGCTCTCTCTCTCTCGCTCTCTCTGCCAAAATAAACCTACAAACAGATATATGTATGTAACTTAACAGTTTGTTACACGAGCATTCCATATTTTGACATTATTAATTACTGCCTTTTAAACTACATCTGTATCTGTATTAAACAAGATCGAACCGCATTCATATTATAACATGTATTAATTACAGTCGATATAATTACTTACTATATGATGAAATCTTAATAATTACTTGTGATGCGAAATTTAAATTACGACAGTTTTCCACTGCCACAGAAAGCAATGACATTAATTAACCGTCATGTGACCATATACTTAAAACTCAAAACTCGTGGTAAGCAAAAATAAGTGTTACGTAAATTACAATCTGACTTCCAGCAGTTCAATATCGAACAAATTGATTTGAAATGAGACTCCAATTATATAGAATTTGGCACGACGACGATGTGAGTATAACCAATAGCCACAGACAGACACCCTAAATACTATTATTGTATATATAGTGCCTAAACTTTTAATAGTCTCTCTTTGAAGCAAATCAATGTTCATTCATGTTCATTCCAAGAACATGACTATTATGTCACTAATAATTACATTTGCATTAAAAATATAGAGAACCAGAGGATAAGGAACTATTTCCTATACAAAGCATGCATGAAAAAAATATGTCGCAATGTAATTTTCCTCGTGTTGGCAACGTGACTAATTTCTTTCCTGACAATGAATCGTCAATTACAAGGGAAACTAATGCCAAGTGGATTTTTTTAAAATGTATACGTTCTGAGCTCAGGTGTTTATAAGTACATATATTTAGTGGTGTTTACCTCCTCAAGAAAACAGGATTGAGCCAATGGAAATATTGACGGCACACGAAAAATATAGATATATATGATTATGTAGTTTACCCCCTAATCAAAATCCCAATAATTATGCCCCTAGCCAAATGAATAATATTTGTTAAGTTTATGGTTCACGGTGACAAGGAACCGGTGAAACATGGGATATGAACATGGGAATGAGTATGAACAAAGTTAAAGTACATAGGGTTTAATTACTTAAGAGTCTGGATAAACTGCTTAGTTGAGCAAATGTTTCTAACAAATAAAGAAAAAAATTCTATTCTATAGCTTATTAAATTTGACCATATTATCATTATCATGTGTAAATATATGACTATGACCACATGATATAATCCCCCAAGAAGCTCTTCTGTATATAGTAATATAGTTTAGTTCTTATATTCAGGCACAGCACAACGGTCATACTTTTTTTAACTGTAATAAGTGTAAGTTGTACGCAGCTATACAACATTACTGCGAGAGGAGTTGGTAGTTAAATAGATAAAGTTGCTTCTCCCGTCGCAAGTTCCACTGATAATTAAAATAAGAAAAACAAGTTCTAAAAATCATGCATGACGATGCTCGTACACAGATAGGATCAATATGTATCTTTCCCTCAAACAAATTTCAAGAGGTTACAACTACAAAAGTCATCGACTTCGTCGTCCAACTATATACACTTGCGACAGGACGGTAACTGCCTTCAAAAAGAAGGTACCGCATCAAATTACGCCTTGCTCAATCTATCTATGGAAAAATACTGAATACACTGTCGTAACAAATACAACAATAAAATGTTATTTAAAGTTAAGCCTCATCATTATTCACATAATTTATTCGAGCAAGTAAAAAATTTGTAAAAAGAGTTTTGTATTTACAGTTATTTCTTTTCAATAAACATCTTTAAAAAACCGCTATTTCTCTTCACAAACAGCTACTATTTCTCTTTAAAAAACAGCTAATTCTGTTCGTCAAACAGCGATTCCTTCGAAATAAAACGATATTTCTCGTCAGCATGGGAAGAATGCGTATGTACAAATTAATAATCAGTTATATATTATGTATTCCTATGACTTAAGGAGTGTCAATAGCAAGACGAGCTATTTACGCATTCAAAATATTTCTCTCGACTATCCACGACTGTGGGTTTGCTTCCAAATGTGTGGGTTAAAAATGTTGTTGTTGATATGAGTTCAAACGTATTCTAAAAATGTTTCTTCCATGTATAATTTATATCTTCTCAATCATAATGGGATTCCATTCCAGCTATACAGAGAGGAATAAAAATCACGAGTGAAGTGAAGGGCTGGTGGCATAACTAGGACATATTGACTTCTAGACCTTTTAATTACAGCTATCAGACATCCCCAGAGACACCATCCTCGAGTATCCTCCTTAAGAACCATTCAACCTTTTATTTTAATATCAAACACGTACACACCATTCTCCTTTTGCTCTTGCCAGGCCAGGCCAGGCCAGCAGTCTGTATGTGCGTTGTATAGAAGACATACAGTTCAAAATCAAAATCCCGTGACCCAAAGTTCACATCACGGCCATATAAACCAAACCAAATTATGGATGCTATTTAATCCATAATGTAAGTCCAGAATATTATTGCCAATCTAAATTATTACTGCAGAACTTATACTTTTGATCAAAGTAATCTCAGATTGGGTATAAGATCTGAAATGTTTCAAGAAATACGCATCTAGAAATACATTACTGTAATAGGTAATTACTATACTGATGACTATATTTTTACTACTTATTTTTTCATGGAATGACGTCTTAAAAAAGCACGATTCCCACATTCCCACACCATCATATTGAATAATAAAATTACGTTCATAAAAATACATCATTTTCCTGGAAACATCCCATATTATTATTATCCCGGATCCTGAATTCCTTCTGACGACACGGGGAGTACCCGATTTCGACATGACTAAAAAACAAGCCTCAAAAACTTGAGCCAAGCACAAACTCTTCCATATATTCCTTTTCATCATCGATTAATGTTTGAGGGAAATCTTATTATTTCTCAACTATATACTTTTATAATCTATGTGATCAGTTAGTTGATTAATATTCAGCACGAAAAAAGGGGGAATTCTATACTAATAAATAACTTTAAAAAAATGTTTCTAATTTCTAAATTCTAAACTATATCAACTATGGATATGATTGTACTAAATTGTACAAAATACTTCTTCGAACACCCTTAAATTCTCAAATATACCAAAAAATTACATAAACCACACACACACGCAGGGTGAGAATTGTGAGAGAGTGTGAGTGAAAGGTTGATGAGAGATTAAGGGTGAACATTATTGGTGGTGTGAAACCGTTGTTAAATAATTATTTATAAAAATCATATGATTTTACCTGTTATTCAACGTTAAGGCAGGCATATTGCGATTTCTGCTATTCAAATTACTTGAACTTGACAAATGTTGCGTTAAATTACTTGATGGGATGGCACTAATACTCATATCTGTATACTTAATAATGCCAGGATTTCACTGAAACGATGCAAACTTGACAAAAGAAAATAATTTCGTCTTTTTTTTGAAAGAAATTATGGTGAGAGGAGATGAGAAATAATTCGTATTTCCTCAAGAAGAAAGCGTACGACTTACTCACTGTCTTGCACTCGATAAACCAGAAATTGTGTTTCGTGATGTTTCTATATAATATTCTCCTGTGTGTTGTACTTACACTACACCCAAATGTGCCCTTGCTTCATCGCAGTGACACGGACGGCAAAGGCGCAGCCGCGGCCTTTCCTATAATCAACCTTTTTCCATGTTTTTTCTCCCTTTCGTCTCGTCCTTCTCGCCCATGTTTATTATATAAATTCTTAAATATATTCTAACTTTCTTACAAGCATGTACATTTTGACTTTAAATAAGATGACCCTTCAACGACATGAGAGGTACCCACTACCCACTTACCCACAAGAAGAAGTTATGCAGTCAAGTAATAAGAGCATTTATATTTATAAAAGAATACAATGATAAGTAATATAAACTGGTTATTTGCAGAAATCACTTAAGGATACTTACTTGATCAAAAATCATTGATGAGCATCCAGCATATCCAACAAACTTACAAAATGTGCTGCATTACATTACAATTAGCTCATATACACTCTTAACTAACAAGCAAAACTTAAGAAGTTATTCTTAAAATGGTCTACATTTAAAAATGCTTCTTAAACGCTCAAATTAAAAATGCTTGTGACGCTAGAAATTAAAAAATGCTTATTAATTCGCTAAAAGTTAAACAATAATGTTTAAAACGCTAGGATCACAAAATACTTCTAAAAACGCTAGAAATTACAAAATACTTCTGAAAACGCTAGAAATTAAACGATGATTAATGCGATTATTAGATCATATTATTATTTATTATATACTTACCTGCGGCCTGCGGGAAGAGCATACAAGCTTGCTTAAGTAAATATAGCAGTGTTTTTTAATTACAAATAAATACTTATATACTTAATTATAACATCAAAACATAATAATAATAATAAACACAATAAGCATACAGGAAGCATAAGTACGGCTATTGCTAGAAATTATCCATTATTAATGATGATGAATCATAGGATGATACATACAGAAATTGGACCTGGAAACAAAGGACAATATGGTGAGGGATTAAGGTAACAGTAGGGAGGAATTAAATAGAATACAGCCAGAGGAATTAAATAAAGTACAATACAATAACATGGAATTTCTCTCTGTTATAACAATTTTTAATATATATTTCAAATGATCTCTAATGGTTTTCATATAATTGATAACATATATGAATGATTGTTTTTAAATATATGAAATAGCAAGCCTGGACTTGCAACTGTATGTATATTTTTTGTAGTACGTTTTTACTACTCTGTCATAATTTTCAGCTAGGCTCTGTTCAAGAAACTAACTGTTTTTTTAAACTCAAGATTGTTTACGCTAAGAGTCATATTTACAAAACAAATTACATATACATCTATTTACATGTAAATAAAGAAAACATTATATTGGTATTTTTATAAACAATATTCATGATATCATATAACATAGCAAAGCACTGTACTGAGACAAATATTGCATTCAACTTTTTTATATACCTTAAGTAAATACGAATGTAACCAATAATTACTTTGTTATAATATGTATCCCAAACGTAACTGCCCTAAATTAAGTTTTTTTTTGTACAAACAATTGCTAGAATTATTAGCGTCATTGACTTTAACATGGGAGTTACAAAATATCAAGTTCAAAATATCCTTATCCATCTACTTAATTATAATCTGAAAGTATTGCAGAGCAAGAGCTTCCTCAGTGGTTTACCCTTAAATATAATTATTAGGTATAGGTATATCAAATTAATTTCAGGGTACCCAACAAACCAAACCCAGTGCAATTATCAGGAAGATGCATTTATTTATTTAGCAAAAGAGATAAAGCCTAGAAGTTGAGTAAATCTTTGAAGTCTTCAAAGCATCTCGTTCATTGTCGACTACTACCCCCATAGTGTATCTGTCGAAAAGGACTGATCCATGAAATGCTTGATAAATAAACAATACGAAGATGTGATTTGTAAAAAAGTTACTTTGTACAAGTGTTTGTCCTTAACTACTGTATTCCATAATATTAGCTGTACTAAATAGAATGTAAATATACGATACCTCTTTGTATCAATTACCTACGCTCTGGAATAATTCCTTAAATAATGCATAAAGTCATTTGATTCTAGAGTACAAAATCTACGCTTCTATCTTTATTTTTCCTTATTGTAATATATGGTCACGAAGATATTACAGCTTGTTTCTTATTATCTTACTGTTTACAGGATTAGTAGAGCTAACAGTTTAAGAATTCCACTTTGTCCCGTTAAAATGAAGTAATTGTAATGCTCCATTCTTTAAACCTTATTACCTTGAAGCCTAAAAATACTATTAGCAAACTACATAAAGGAAGAACGCCCTTCGGGATAAGCCATGATTCCTCGTAAATGACACGATCGAAACCGGAATACGACATACAACAATTAAAACTGAAACGCACTTAATTTTTATATTTACACAAATTTTGTGTAGGTTGTAGTATGTAGGTATATGCAAAACCGACTTTTTTTACAAGAATAGAAGATAACTATTATCTTTTTAATCTGTTCTTTGTAAACATGGTCTGACAAAAATCACTATATTATAAAAGACGGAAGATACTTTCATCGTTACGTTTTTGCAGCCTATTGGTGCGACTAACCCAATTCGACTCATTCTATTAATTTCAACTTTAGTTCATCCACTGACGACAATTTGGTGCTCCACAGAAGCACTGAATCTTATGCTGATCATCTTCAAATTCGAATTTATAATCATATGCTAATTCTTCTCCTCGGGAGATTCGTCTATTTGCAAAGATTATAATCCTCCACTCACGGTCAACTTCCACTGTCTCAGCTACACAATTAGGATTGCATGAATGATTGATATAACGAGCTAAACCACCGCAAAGGGTCGCATCAATAACACGGTCTTCATCGACGCGAAACATGTATATCCCTCGATTCTATAAGTAAAATAATTACTTATTGATTTTGTCATGAAAAATTATTTGTTTCACACGAGAACCAGACAAGTACATACCTGCGCTTCGTACTTCTTCTCCCTTAATTCAGCCAACTCCGATCGAATGGTCTCTCCTATGTATTCTATTACCATAGTATGTTTTTCAATATCCCTTGCAGCATAAAGACCCAGTCCCTGAATTTTGGATCTGAAATACGGAATACAAAATTAGAATACTGCAACTCACTATCAAATAAAAGAATATACATTATTAATTCATACAAAATAACACAAATGTACTCACCTTGCTAAGTACACGTTATTTCTCCAATCTTGTTTCATTTTCTTATACTGGGATGACTTAGAATGAACAAACTGCTTAGAATACGGACAAACTGCCTCACTGGAAGAGAGAACAGAAGATGTAGCAATGGCTGACGATGCCCTGGATGAGCTACAAGTTCGTTGTGTATGAGGCCGTTTGAAATGAGTTCTAAGTTTCGGTTCAGATCTCGCACACCCGGTGGGGTTAATAGCTAGAGGTAATTCCAGCAACGGATTGCGACCGTATTTAAAATTATAATCGGTTAATGTTTCAATACCCGGCAATGATTCCAAAACCTGTAAAAATTATTAATGATCAAACACTTGTGACAAGGAGATAAATGTGAAATCGGGAATTGTTTACTTACTCGCACTATTGCAGGTTCGGTTAAACCAAATAAATCTTCTCCGGTAATGTATTTGGGAAAAACTTTAATTGTATTATAAGAATTCCTGAGTTTTGCAATAGAATCCAACACTTGATGCCAAGCACCTTGTGCGGAAGCAGATTTGATAACAACTTCTTTGGTCCCTTCTTCCTGAGGTGTTATGCGAAACTCCGGTTTTCCGTCAACTTCATGTATGGAACATATATACTGACATCGCTTGTTGGTGCGTTTCATGCTCCAATAAAATCGTACCTATATAAATACAGATTGTAAAATATACGTATATATATATTGAAACGTATGAAGGTCTGAAGTGAATTATGTAACACTCACAATTTTGTAACCAATAGGGTAGATACAATTCATGGTATGGAAATTTTGTAATTGATGAGGCAACAACTGTCCAACGCTTAGAAAAATCAGTGAACCAACACGCAAAAGATGGTACTGATCAGCGTGATGCATTACTGCCGCAACTTGACGATTTTCATCACGTTGAACATAAACTCTTCTAAAAACCGATAGTGTCGTCAACTCATTATCCTTCTCTCCTTTAGGCACATGGGCAGAACAAAATACAGTCTATAGGACAAGAAAACATTACTGGATTAATAAATCCACCCCATATGTACAAACGGCGTCCTAATGTAAAATGCATCACCTTATTTTTGTAAAACACGCAGTTTTCCTTAACTGCACACCCCAAATGATAAACTGAAGAACACCGGGTCTTAAAGCATTTGACCGTGGCACCTTTCTGCTTACAGGCTATACATGTCAAAACTAAACTTTGTTTGAGCGCTTGTTCAACATGCATTAGAGCTCCATTCTCAGTTTCGTAAACTTCCTCGGACCACAGGGCGCAGTTTAAATGAATCCATTTGTCTACATCGTAGTTAAGTAGCCTAAGAAAAATAAAAATTGAGTAAGACAATATATGTTAACATATAAAGTTTTAGAATTATTTAAACAAACTAACCTTCCTGGGCCGTTAGAAATGCCATCACCAATCTGATGACAAAATTTACATTTTCTAGCATCATCAGGGAATTTTTGTGGCGCTACAGTAATTCTCATTCGGAACAACATCTAATGGAAGTACAAAATATTTACATATCATGAACATGTGCAACACACAGTAATAGGTACCCTTGAAAGTAGAAAATATACCTCCGTTGTTTCCTTATCTGTCGGTTTTTTGTACTTTGTAGACGTGTTTCCAGTATTTCCACGACCACCAGGTAGCCACTTTTTATATTTTACTCCTTTCCATTTTTTTCCTGACGGTTCTCCTTCCTCCTTTACGATCACATCACTAGGATGAGGACGTTTAAGCTTATTTTCTCGATTATCAGCGATTACAGGCTCGGACGACGCTTTAACCCCATTCTGAAAATTTAGTTGTAGGGTTAGTATAGGATTTTCATTTGGTTTACTCAAGCAACAATGCCTGCCTACTATTCGTGATTTTTGTATTAAAAATTCAACCGAGGAGGGTGAGCTATGAAACTGAATGAAACTACTTCAAGATGTGGTTGTTAATGGGTTCACAATCAACCAAAACCGTAATTCTCGATCTTTAAACAATCATGTAAATAAATATCTTACACTGGACTTTTCTTTAATTGATTTCATAATCTCTGGGTCGTGCAAAGTCAGTCTGCTGTCCTTCAAAGGCAGCTTACTCGTCTCCGTTTTAACTATTCCCTCAACCCCTTCACGTGGATGTTTAACTACTGCCCCAGCCTGTCAAACAGTTCACTTTACTTAAATCACACGTGCTTAAACACATGCAAAAAAACACCACGAAACGTCTACCATACAAAGTAATGTGAAAAATTCACAGCTGCAATTGTGCAATACGGTTACGAATTATTTAGCGGGCATCGTTGCAATAAGTTACGTCAAACTCCTTAGTATATATATAAATCATTTTCTAATTACACAAATATAATTCGATAAAAAACAAAACACCAGGATTACCTTGTCTTCTGCCGGAAGATTGACTCCATGCGTCATTGCATACTGCATAAAGCAAGTTGTGCTACAAAAGTATAATTCGTCCGATTCGTCTAGTGTTTCATTTGGCACTATACCGGGAAGGTCGCGAAATTTCTTTCGAATGACATTGTTCAGGACCACCACGTCACAATGGCGACAGAATTTTGCCGTTCCATTTAGAATACTCTGAATATCCACTATTTCCTTCCCGTCCTTACCCTTGTAAGTATACAGTCCTAATTTCTGACTCGGTGGGGTAATGGTTCTTTCGATGACCTGATAGATTTGGGGTGCTGAAATGGAAAGTACATTAGCTAGATTTCTTAAAACACCCCCGATGTCTTCCGCAGCGTTTGATGATAGCGTGAGCGTAACGGTCAGATTCCCGGCATCTTTTAGAGGAGATACTGACCCTGAGGCTTGTCGTCCTTTCATGACAAAGGTTTCAGGGATTGTGTGGATATTTTCTTTGTCCTGTTTAAAAGTTTTGTGAAGTACAAAATAATAGAATTAAAATCGACTTCACACATGGTGGAAAACAATGTAGCTGTATATCTGACACTTGTCATGTCTTTAAAAGAATGTTTAATAAATAAATCAAATTACAATATCATCCACTAGAGGTTTCGGCAGTTGTTCTGCTTGTATTGGCCTGATCGGGATGGGCGCGAAGATTGGTATGACTGGAGAGTCCCGAATACGCATCTGTCTTTCATTCTCATCTTCATCGATGAGTTTGAGTCCTGTGTTTAAATTGCGGGTGTTAGCGACATGCTGTACTTATTATAATAATCTAATAATATAGTCTTTCCTGCCTTAACGAATTCTTACATAAATCTCGGATCTCTGAATTAAAAATAAGTAAAAAAAGTTGCCGTCCACGTTAACCCATCAGTGTCCGTATTAAAAATAATATAATAATAATGTGCAATAACCATGTGTACATATGTAAATATGCGTATATGTACATATATGCACATTTTCATACATAAGAAACAAAAAAAACCCATTACTTTAAATGGGAAATTACGGGCACTGAAATCAATCTCATAAAGGTTTGTTCCGATATCCTTCTAGCCTTTGAGAATTGGAAATCATTATCTACATTATATTATTGTTCCATGGCGTGCTAAACGTATAACACATTCACGCACTCATTTAATGGTTGTAATATACATTGTATATTGTAAGTATGTATAAAGTTTTATTACAAAACATTAACTAGCAACATCACAATTTAAGTTCGTAGTACATCTGGGAAAATTGTTGAATACTTCTACAAATAAAGCAGGTTCAACGAAGTGCTCATACGTAGCACGTTATGAAATAATGTGCATCATTACGAAATAAAAATACAAACTTTATTATTATGGAAAGCTGACCCCGACCTGCTGATGTGCTGAGATCATAGGTCCGAACCCTATCAAATGTTAACATGCCTAAAGCATTCTTAAAAAATGATACGGTACGGTACGGTTGTAAAGCCCCACATGAAGTCAAGAAGTTACGATGACCAAACATTTTGCCAATACAACGAAATGCCCGTATAATAGGAAGATACATACAAGCAATGATAAACAAATTCAGGCAAAATATTGCGTACAAGCTAATAATCCCAGTAATAAAATCAAATAGAACCAAATATAGCAATTGTTACGAAAGCGCAATATCCAGGCCCAATGTGATATAAAAAGTAAACGCCGCAGCCACAATTACTATACAAAACAACTCAAGTATACCGTGTACATCATGTATATCACAAAGCATAACCACCGGTTCCCCGAACATTATGCTATCAAATAATAGAGAAAGCTAAGTATAATGATTAATTACCTTGCAGAGCGGTAGCTCAATATAGAACCACATCCAAAGTTGAACACGCAAATAATTACTTGCAGCAGAAACCAAGGCGCTAGTGATTTTAATACAAGCATAAAAAACAATGCAACAACAGTTTAATAACAACTAACGCAAAAATTATAACGATACTATCAAACTACTATTTATTAAATATTACGTTACTCCACATATTAATTCACTTGATATCCGAAGTTATGCAACTTTAAACCAACCCATCTCTTTGTACACTTCATGCGATTTAGTTGTTATAAAATACACCATAGAAAGAAAAACCCTACACGTGCATACCTAAATATCTTGGACATCTGACAACAAAAAAGATAGCTTACCTGGATACATGTTGTGACTTTCCATTACACATTCTGGAGACGACGAGCTTACAATTGTGTCAGGAGTGTCGGTTTCCCTGAATGGAGTGGGGCTACGATTGCTGGCCATGTATTTGTTTCCTTTAAAAAATTGAAAAATTAAAATGACTAATTCTAGTTCGATTATTCTGAAAACACATGCTTTCTATTCTTACCGCTTGATCCCAATTTAGGAGCCCCAAATTCTTGATGATAAAATCCGTTATGAGGTGTTTGAGATTGTGAACTCGGAGTGGGGGAATCGGGGCCGAAAGGTCGCGTATTGTAATAATCTGGCTCATTATTAACACAAGTGTCTCCAAAATCACCAATCAACTCTCCTTGTATTAAACTGTAACCCTTCACATTTATCTTAGAATAATCACCAGCTCCAAATACGGAACACACGTTGTAGTTTCGACCTAATTCAGGCTCCATTATATTAATTGGTGGTAGCTGCCTGACTTGAGTTATTAAATTTTCCATGAATGTATCATAGTCCTCTTCCAGTTTAGACCCCTTCATAAAATTAAAAAAAAACATGCACTCCGAGAACTAATTATATGCACACAGCTTTGAAAATAAATACATTTTCTACATACCTTTCTCATCCTCTTCTTAGGGGTAGAAGTTTCCTTCTTTTTGGGCTGATACTGCCTACGCTTTCCTTTTTTAACTTCTTCATCAGCTTTCTTGCTTTCTGCAAACACAAAGTAGCAAATCTCTAATAATTATTGTTGTTATCGGGCTAACAGAGAAAGACCACCTAAAATTACTCACCCGCAACAGTGGTTTCTGATGAATTTTTATCACTGGCCACATTGTCGATCACATCCTTAATGGAAGAATTTGATGTATCGGCCGGCGGTTCAGTAGTAACGTTCTCTTCACAATTAACTGGCTTCGGACTTTCCTCCACGATTCTTGGACTTTTTACAGGTACTGGTTGAACTGGTTGTACTGGTTGCGGCGGAGTTGGAGGCGGCTTCGGAGGTATGGCTATAACCGGAGTATTAGGTTGTACAACTAAACCTAAAATACAATGAAATGATTATTAGATTGTATACTTCAATTGTTAATTTAAATTCAGACATTCAGCAACAAACAAGAGGGTTTGCATACTTTCACTGGGCCGAACTTCTATTTTCAGTGGTAATCTGACATGTGTCTGTTGGGTAGCACAGTTCACACCCTGAGGCCTAATCATAGGGGTGGGTTGTGGAATACGGGATGCAGCTTCAGAAAGCTGAGAAGTGTGCAGCTGAACACTGGCCGATGGTCTTGCTTTAGCGAAAGATGTAAGGGAAAACCCACCAGAATCCGTCGGTGCTTGATTCGTGCTAGCACAGCCAGTGTTCTGGAGCAACTGTTTTAACAAAGCATTTTGAGATTCAGGTTGTGAAACCTTGGCTGCTACTGCCAATCCTTGTTGGTGGCCAGTGACAGTAGTAGTAAGTCGGGGAGATGCCACAAGTACAGCTAAGTTTGTATGTTGGGTTCCCGCCATGCTTCTCATTTCCGGTCGACTATATACTGTTAATAACGGTACTGACGGATTAATAAATGTACCAGGAGTGACTGCTTTTGTAGCCTGGGGGAATGGAAGACTGGCCGCATGCACAGCATCCGCAACAAGGGATGCTAAAGATACCGGAGCTCCTTGTACATGAGAAACATTTTGTATCTTAGATGGATCTATTGACTGAATTGTCTGAATAGGGACTAGGCGATTCGGTTCGAATATTTGTGATATCACTTGATTTTTGGTTGGACGAAACCCTCCAATAACTCCAACATTTGCCTGATGAATACTTGAAGGCGACAGCTCAACAACATTGCCCGTGGTGGAGAATACACGTTGGGAATTTATGTCTACTATAGTTTGCGTAGTTCCGCCTTGAAAATTGCTGCTGCTCAATCCGATGACATTATTTACTCCGGTTACTAAATACTGCATACCAGATTTAGGAAGGACAACTAGTTTTTTCGTGTCCATATTCGGTTCAGGGTCAATACAGGGTTTTACATCGACAAGCTCTTTGGCAGAAGTTCCAGCTGCACCAACTCCTGTAAATATTACTGTTTGTAATACTTCGTACATACCATAATACCAGGATAATTACTCCTTATCAATGTCACTTACCTTCTAATTCAGCCGTTTCGGTAGAGTTTCGCATTGCATTTATTAAACGACTACTGCTTTGAGAAATACTGACAGGGACAGCTATAGATTGAGATCCCTGACTCTGTGAGAAAAACACCATTGAGTTTGATATAGCAACTTCTTCAGATTTTGACGTGGACGGGACATCAATAGGATCCACAGCTTCTAGTTTGATGTCTTTAATATTAACAGTCGAGTTAATCACTGACGGGGTTCGTTCAGGCTCCGACGAAGCAACCGGAACTACCAAGTCACTATTTGCTGTAGCGACAGTGGTCGACGCATTGACATCGACGTGATTGGTATTCGAAAAAGTCTCAGCGTTTGTGTTGTTTTCCAGAGCGACGTCATTTTGCTCTGGGATAATGGAAGACGAATGTGAAGACGGACTTTCATTCACTACAGAAAACGGACTTCCACCTTTAAGGCCCAGTTGATTGGGTCCACCAAACCAGGAAAAGGTTGGGAATGGTATTACTTGTGAATTCCCACCACCACCTCCACCACCACCGTAGTCGGTATGCTGAGGTGGTCCAGGAGTGGCCGGATACATGTAATTTTGCATTCCTTGCGAATTCATACTGGGATCTTGTTGCAGCGAGTTTGCGGGTTCCATAGTGTGGTAATGAACACTATCAGCATTTGATGAGTGTTGGCCACCTAACCCTTCCATTCCTGAGCAACCGAGACTACCCGATATGCTGCTAGGTGTATGCGGGCCACTTCCGGTACTTCGTGGTGTTAAAGGGTTCTCGACGCTTTGTGGTCTGTCCGGCAAGGGACTACCGACTCCTACGCTTCCACTCCCTGAAGGTCTTCTCATTGGAGATGAGGCTGGCGATACACGGTTTTGAGCCATCATGACCTTTAAAACCATAAAAGAAAACATGAGCCTCACAAGCCTACGTGCACTAAACATACCATATATACAACGTTCATAAGTTTCTTTTCTGTATAAACTCAATATGCGTGTTTACAGAACCGAATTTACAATTGTAACCCACATACATTTGTAAACACAATGATTCTACTTGCAATTTACAATTGTAACCGCCACAACTTGTAAACACAGGTGTTACAAATGTAACGCAATGGCGAATATAGCCAATGTTTGACGGAACACGTTACGTACTCAGTGACGGTACCGTTGTCCCATGTGCAATCATTGTTCCAATATTCACATAATACGGTAACGCCGGTAAGCTCTGTTCGTGTATATCTATTACAAGTAAAACTCATTTGCGCCGTTTATGTTACCTGATTTCCTGGAGGACTACCCATCCCTCCCATTGGTAAAGGACTCCTAAGATTAGGCACCATTCCCACACCTAAAGGGTTACCCCCTGTAGGGCTTTGATTAGGAAATGGAACACGTTGTGGACCGGCATAATGTTGTCCACCCGGCGACATAATCATCTGCGGCTGATTAGGATTCTGGTATTGATTTTGGTGACTTCTAGCTCTCAGCATTAAATCTTGGTTCATGCCACCAACCCTAGGGAATCTTTGACCACTTGGACCAATCATTCTGAAAAGAACACATGTGCTTACATATTATTATGAATGTCGAATAAGCATAGCAATAGGCAATAGTTTTTTCTCCGCACCTTAATTGATCTGGCGGGACGCCGTGTCGCATCCTTTGATTATCCATATAACCACCCATGGGTCTCTGTTGGTGCACTGTGTTCATGTTAACATTTAACTGCCCTCGGGCTATCATGATATTTTGATTCATATTCGGAGCTACATTAATAATTTGACCCGGTTGTTGCATGCCACCTGGTTGATTTCCACCTATCGGAGAACCCATTCGTAGTTGAGAATTTGGCTGTTGTGGCGTCATCCGGTTTTGAATGTTTTGGTTACCTTGTGGAGACGAAAGACTTCTCATCGAACTATCATTATTTGGACTAAAGGGGCGGTCATCCATGTGATGCATGCCAACGGAACTACGTGGAGATGTCTGTGACAATGAGTTAATAGAAGGACCTGGACTAGGAGTCAAAGGACTAGCCATAGGGGAATGCTGCATCAGCGGTGAGGATACAGGCCCACCCATAGACGGTGACGGACTTAAAATAGGCGATTGAGGCGTGGAATGTAAAGGAGATTGTGAAGCAGGTCCCAAAGGTGAGGCTTGTGCACTTGTTTGTTGTTGTTGTTGTGACGAATTACTACCCATCATTTGCTGCCGCTTTTGTTGCTTGGTACGATAATCCTAAATAAAAAATATTATTATATCAATCCGTTCATGTTACCAGAAATTGTAATAGAAAATATAATATCTGATCTCTCACATTAATTAACATCCCATGTTGTCGTGACTGTTTTCTGGACTGATCTAACTGCTTCTGCAGACCGGCCAATTCTCGTGTTATTCTCTCAAGTTCAGCAGCATCAGGAGCGGTTAACTCATTTCCATTCTTTCTCACCTGCCGTTGTTTACTGTTCAACGACTGTCAAAAGCCAAACCAAACAGTTTTATACATTATTTTTATAACAATTTGATAGATACGTGGCTTTTATATTAACTTACTTTTTTGCCTTTCCGTAGTTTGGTCACTTCGCCTTCAAAGCACTTCAACTGCATTGCTAAAACTTGCTGTTGATGGTATAACCATTGTTCGTACTGACTTTGCATTTGCCGTTCCTGCTCATTTGTTGGGTGGTCAGGAGGTGTTGGAGGAGCAGGAAGCGACGGCATTGGAAAATTAGTAACACGACTAGGAGGAGCGGATGTATTTGATCCACTCGATTGCGCTAGAGCTGGATGTAAAGGAATCGGATTGTGCTCCACGTTTTGAGGTAGCGTACGTCTACTCGCTATAACATTATCACTTTCCACTTGCCAATCAGAACCAACTTGTTGGTTCATTTGTGGAATTGGTCGATTGTATTTTCCTGGTTGTGCAGGTGGCGGTAGTATTACTTGTCCTGAAAGAATGTACAAAAACGTGTTATATCTGAGACAATTGATCATCGAGGAATTTCTTATATGCTTTGCTGTAATAATGTAATACTGTATTACCTTGCACATTTGGAGGAGACAAGCTGACTGGAAGGTTAGAGGAAGATAAAACATCAGCTTTCAACCGTTCAAAATCAAAATCACTCAAGAGAGGTTCTTCCGGTGCTGCACCCATTAAACCGGGACCCTGCCTTTGTTGCTCTCTTTTTTCCTGCTCCAGCAAGTCTTCAAGCAGCAGTGGTTGCTCCTGTAATGAAGATGTTAGAAAATGAGGGTTCAGGGGAAATCAACATGACTTTTCCATAGAAAATCATAAGGATCGGATCAGAAGCAAAGTTAGACAGTTAGTTTTTCTTGAATTAATTTCAAAACACTACAGCGAAAATTGTTTTGGAAGCAAATTTCAAAATTGCAAACGATAGTATTAAAGTAAATCAAGACTTTTGAAATTACAGGGTTAAAAAGATTATCGCCATTTTACCTGAAGAAGAAGAGTTCTACGCTGATGAGCAGACATAACAGGGTTACATGAAGAAGACAGAGGAGCAGTGGGAAGGTGATGTGCTGTCGGACGTAGTCCAACATTACCTACCATTCCCATCTGAGCATTCTTCAGCTCAATACCAATGTTCATCATAGAAGGCATCGACTGCATGCTCATACCACCACCATTTCTAATTCCCATCTAACGCATTACAATTCATTACAAAAGTCAGTTGGGATTCTCAAACTAAAAGTTATCGAAAGCTTATTTCCTACAACCCATGCCAAACTGAACCGACAACCAGCAGATGAACTAACCCTTTAGGTAAGTAAATGGCACTACTTTGTCGTGCTAATTGTATTGTCAAATAATTTGTATGTGTAATCCACATCAGATACAAAACAAAACACACAAATGTACTTTCAGTAAATGTGTACTGAATACTTCTTGATGGCACGTTTATACATAACTGATTTACAACCAAAAATGTCTATTGAATTTGTTAAGAAAGGTCATAAAACGTAGAAACTAGCTTGGAATTTTTAAGCATATTATTCAGAAATAAGAAACGTTGGTTTTTATAGAAGGTAGAAATAAAACAAACGGAGCGTTAATAGTTTTATACACGCCACGCGTCAAAAATCTCAATTAATAAAACATCAAAACTGTATTGAAATAGGAATATCATTCCAGAATCAAGGTTAATTTTTTTGTTAACTCGTCATCTTTACCACTGCAAGCTGTCGGAAAGTTAACGCAAAATCTGTGAAAAGCTTAAGCAAATACCTGAGGACGCCCAGGATAAGGTGGAGGTGGTACCGGATAAGGTGGAGGTGGCTGCGGTGGCCTCAACATCGGAGAGGTGACATCTCCAACATTGGGCTGCTGCGGACTGATTCCAGGTTGATGTTGAGTAAATGTAGGCTGAGAACTGGTGATACCAACAGGATTCGGAGAAGCAGGTACGCTTTCGATTTTGGGCAAGACTTTATTTCCTTGAACAGGTGCGCCAAGACTTGAATAATTACCTGAGGTGGGTTCACGTTTCCCTTGTCTACACAAAGATACATTTCTGAAGAAATTACTTACACCATAATAGCATTTCTACTCCCAAAAGTAGAATCATAATAATTTATCAAACCTTTCAACGTCTTTTCTCTTAATCTCTTTGGTCTCATCCTTTTCTTCGTCTTTAACTTCTTCTAAATCTAGATTGTCCAAAATGTTTGTTTTCTCTCCACCAACCGCCTGGTCCAGTTCTGGATCGGCGTATTCCAGGATGTTGAAATCAGCACCCATTCCCAATAGCTCATCATCATCTATTCCCATATCCACTAGTTCACCAGTTTCTGCTTCAACTCCAGTTTCGTTATGCTGCTCCTGCTCTAGTTTCTCAAGTTCAGCAGTGACGCTATCAGGGAGTTCTTGATGATCAGCTTGGCCTGTTGTTATTACTTCATGGCCTGTTAAACTGGAATTGTTTCCACTTGTATTCGTTGTTGGGCTCATATGAGGCGCAGAGTTAGTTTGAGGAACTGGGGGTGGTGATGCTGAAGATATCTGTGGGCTATTCATGACTGGATTAAGAGGTCTTCCTAACTGTTGTGCAAGCATTGATGAACCTTGAGATTGATTTCCATCTGAAAATATATCATTTGGTATCAGTTTTAAAGTATCGGTTTTCTGATTAAACCAAGATGTGACTAGCATCCGGAATTAAGTACATAACCAAGAAAAGTTATATAGATTTATTTATCTAGTACCTGATGACATCACACCTTGCCTTTGTTGAACCACTAGATGGTCATATGGATCTAAGGGATTCCTATTCGGCATTCCTTGTCTAAACTGTTGAGAACTGATCTGCTGCTGTTGCATCTGTTGTTGTTGCATCTGTTGCTGCTGCATTTGCTGTACTTGCTGCTGACCCATCGTAAAGAGTTGAGATCTAGGTCCCACCTGCTGTTGAGGGGTCATCAATCGCTGCTGTTGTTGCTGCAGCATAAGTCTAACCCTTGAGTCCACTCCCTAAATAATTATATAAAAATTAACACCGTTGTATATCAAAAATTCAATTTGATGTTTTTTAAAACATTTTCGTCTACCTGAATAGGCTGCTGCTGCGTTGTGTTAGGTTGAGGATTTCTGAACTCCGGTACACCTTGACGGTTAATAACTTGCATAGGCTTTTGTGGAGCTTGATTGCTGACTCTACCATGTGGAGGCAAAAAAGATGGATGCCTAAATTGGTTTTGTTGTTGATTTAACTGAGGCGAACTGGGATTACTCAGCTGGTGCCGTTGGCTGAAATTTTGGTCAATTGAACCGCCCTTTTGCCAGTCATCTATATATAAGTCGAGAATTTTTAACATTGTAATACGTAATACATCAGAATTATCAAATTTATATGAACTGTTACAACATTCTTACCAGGCGACCAACTCATAGAACGAGGTGTATTGGGTGAAGATAATTCACCGCAACCTGGTGACATTTGTTCCTGTTCCAACTTTTTGATTTGTTGTCTCTGCAATAAATCTCTTAAGTGTTGTCGGGTTTCTTGTGGTCCTTGAGACCTTGGACTTGGTAATCCACCTGGCATGTCCATTTCATTAGCTTGGGGACTATTGCCTGAAAACGAATCCGTCATAATCTTCTGGTAAGGCTCTTGCGTTACAGGGAAATTTTCAGTCTCTGAGATTGTAGGCCTTGGTGTAGAAGGGGGATGGGCGTATGGATCGTTGACTGGTTGGGGTGTCATTGGCGAACTAGCATAGGGATCACCAGGAGAAGTTATCTGCTGCCTAGGGGAATGCATAAATGGGACTCGAGAATACATGGGCGGACGCACCGTTGGCGACCCCTGAGAGGAAATAGCAGGTCGTGGTGAATAGTGAGGGGAAGGACTTGGCGGTGGCATATCTAACGCGGGTGGTCGAGGACGATTAGTTTGCATACCTGGTGCAAACCCTTGGCGTGAATTGGGCGACTGAAGATGAGGGGAGGCTTGAGGTCCAGGCATGTTCATATCCTAATGTAAATGAAAGGTTAAATGTGAACAATTACCTTTTACATGTGCAATATGAAGTTTTAGCAACTTACATGAGATGTAGCAACTTGTAATGGCTGCCTGCTAAGATCCGCATTTCCACCATGGGGAGTTTCATTTCCCAACTGTCGCTGCACTTGTGCCATTGCTGAAAAAGAGGTTAAACATGATATAAACGATTTTACGCATCCATGAATTCATTAAAAACACCTTATGTCTACGGGTGGAGGAAAGGTCAAATATGGAACATGTTTTAAATTGACTGATAGATTACTAGGATACACTGGTATACGAAATTCATCATGCAGTGATGAAATCAGTTGATATCCAGCTGGTACAAAATTCATGAGTCCGAAGAATGGAATCATGAACTTGGGAAAAGTCAACCTACCAGCAGAGTACTGAAGTTTAGGAGAAGGATTCAAGTTCATACTGGCACTTCCTCCCCCAAGGTGCTCCTTACTAGGCTCACCCTGAAGCCGATGTTCTTGAAGGACAATTTGTTGCTGCTGTTGCTGTTGTTGCCTAAACACCTGCATCTGCTTCCAATGACGTTCCTCGGTTGTTTCAGTTCGCACCGCCTGCTTGGGTATTGGCCCATTAACAATTTTGTCTTGATCCTGGAAATTTACCCGGTTAAAAATATTCATATTTGGCTGGAAGTACAAACAATTACTACTATAATTACAACTGAAATTTTTTAAATCTCTGATTGTGGGAACGCACAAAACGGCAAAAAATATTTGCTATTCCTGACATTCGACTTGACTCAAAACAGTATTTACGAATTCATTCATCATGCTTATTTGTTCATAGAGTACTTCGAAACTCTTGCAAAATAAAGCAGGAACAAGAACATGCGTCCACTATATACAAGCGTATGAAGGTTGATTTAATGACTAGCAATGTCCAAACCAAATTCATGCAAAATGTGAGAAGCATTAATATTTAATCTTAACTCAAAGTAGTATAGCTCAAACCGTCAATGAACATTCTAATTTTTGCAAATACATGCTTCTGCCCACTGTCATTCAAAAGTAGTTAATCCCTACAAATTATATTACCGCCACCACCACAACTGCAAAATGTTACTCTTAGAGGTAACTTTTATAATTTCTTCTCAAACTAATAATGAATGCTGAAAAGATTGCATTTTCACATTAAAAACTCGACTACTATAAGGGCGGAAACAGAACAGAAACAATCACGACAACGTTGAAGTTTGGGAAGGTTTGGAATTTTATGTAATGCTGTTTTCTGGGCTCTCACCACAGAAGAAGTAAAGTTGCAACTTTCATGGCTAAGCGTTGGTAAAGTTCGCATGATTTCCGATGGGGTTAGTACCCGAATTTGTTGGTCTCCTACTGGACATCGATTGTTCTTACTCTCGAATTTTGGAGAAGCGCTCGACGGATTATAAACACTGGTATCTTTCTGTGCCATAGAGGTAGATGAGGTAAAAACAGATGTAATGGAGGATGACGACGAAACAATGTTAGGTACTTGGGAATGAGAAGCTGGTGTTTGTTGGGCATGAGAAGGTAGGTTATTAGTATTGCTAGTACTGGTTGCAGAAACGAAAACGCTGTTACTCATCATACAACTACTGTTCGTTGAATGAACTGCTGATGGATGTGCAATAGTAGAAAGATTAGAAGAGGATATATTAGTGGTAGGTGAAAATCCTGCCCCTGAATTTGACAACTGCGAGCTTCCGCTCGAGTCTAAATTCAAAGAGCTGATGACTTCAGATGAGGATATAGATCCAGAAGCAGAGCAAGAAGAGGATGATGAGGGACTAAGTTTCATTTGGGCGTCTGTGTCAGGAGACTGACTTTGACTGGAATTCATAGCTACTTTACTAGCAGTACCACCACCACTTTTGCTTTCTTTCGGAATCTATACGAGGAACCAACAGTATAGCAGCAGTTGTCAAATCACCATACAATCTATTATTAGTTCACCTAATGTTTTACTATGAAGTGTTTTAGTCACAAACCAAAAACCAAAGCAAACTCCTTCCCAATTATAATTTTGTTAGTAGTAGTGAAACTGTCGGTTGTAAAATCTTTACAATGTACATAGTGAAGCATGCAACTTAGGCCTCTCGTTCAACTCAATTAGAAAATCACTAAAAGTGTAAATCAGATGTATGAACACTAGTGTGTGCTCTGTTGTGCCTCCTTGCTGTACAAAGACTCAAAACTTAAACGGCAACTGAATGTGAATACTGACCGTGTGAAATGGAGAGAATAAGAATGGTAGATAGTGATACTGTAGAAAGTTTAACCACTTGAAAATATACAAGCTGGATAAATGCAGTGTGTACATTCAGTTTAGCTTACTATGGATACAATTGGAGTTCTAGTATAAAAATATAGTTAAAAAATCTAACCTGCTGTGATTTCTGCATCCTACTTGCAGCACGATTTTCCCGAGCTTTTTGTAAGTACGGTTGCCGCTTTTCGGTTGACAAACCTCTCCAGATTTTCGAAATCTGTTTTGAACGTTCTGCCCAACCTACAATAGAAATCAACAGTTGTCAACTTGGACTTAAAGTTTACACAATGTAGTGTTAAGTCACAATGTGGGTTACTACTTACTTGGTACTTCTCGTTTTAGCTCCGGATGATTGGTATTTGCATATAAAACAGCTGATATTGTGGCATTCAAGCCTAAGGCCTCATCTGCTTCCCATTTAAGAATACTTCGTTGACTATAATTGCTGGGCGCTTCTTGCTCCGAATCAACTTGTGTTGGCCATGGACTAGGTGGTTCCGAAAATGCGGGACTAAATTGTGGACTACTGTGTATGCACATAAATAACGTTTGTGATGACATACTAATACAAACATAATATAAAAATACATTTTCAAAGTTTACAAAGGCGGCAGGCACTAACTTGCTATATTCGGAATGATAAGGTGATGGTGGAGGAAAACTGATTGGGGATGCAAGTCCCTGTTGCACGTTCTGCTGAAGTTGGCTTCTACTGGACAATCCTGGACTACCTTGTACTCCTGTATGACAATTTAATCGGGTTAATTTCGACACTAGACAAACTAACTTTAAATATTGAATCATCACGATACCTGGTGTGGAAATGACGACTGATGCGTTAATATTCGATTGACTAATTAACTGTGACGCTGGATTAGAATTAGTTTGGACACCTGCAGGTGTATGGTGAGGTGGTGGTAGCGGAGGACCAGTGGACATAGGAAAAAGATTGTCTTGAGATTCCTGAGATTCATCAGTGAGAACTCCTTTGAATATATCCTCGACGTCTTTACTGTCCATACTAGGTAGTCCAGTGTCAATAGACTCTAGGTTGAATTGGGAGCTTAAAAAGTCAGACAGCTCGTCCTTATGGCCGCCATCCCCGCCATTATGGTCTAAACTTAATTCTCCGTCATCTCCAAGTGTGGACTCAACACCTGTAGGATAATTATATTATTACAACAGTCCCACCTTTGCATTTGTGACAATTTACAATCGAAAGTTTATATAGTCTTTGTTTAGAAATACATACCAGATAAATCCTCCAGGCCTTCACCGACTTTTATATCATCACCTTCATTCATTATTGTATTTACTAAATCATTATCCAGGAGGTCAGATGTTAACGGAAGTATATCTTGTAATGTATCCTCTCCTTCAATTTCTTCAATCTGTTTCAGACATGTCACTTAGAAATGTTCACTCTCATTCGTAGTGTTGCATCAGTAATCTAGTTTACACATACCTTAATTTGCTGTTTCAACAATTTTGGTTCGTTTGCAGCAGCTGGGCATTCAATATTTCTACTGGAAACGGTAGTAGGTGATTTAACTTTGTCAACGATTTCCTGCCTACTTCTTGTGGCTTCAATGGCTCTGAGTTCATCTGCAGAAAGCTTGACATAGTTTTCGGGTGATATTAAAGAACTGACACCAATTTCGTTCTCATCTGCACTAATGAAATCGGAATCTTTACACGGATCCATTAGCATTTTGCCGAAAAATGCTTCCTATAAAGTTTCAAATCCAAGTTAAAGTTTAGAACACACTTGTAACATGAAAACATTTACAAAAATGCAGAGTATGAGAAAACAAGTACTTGTAAATACGACGGGAAGCTTTCAACGATCTTGTTTTTCACTTTCTTCCTTGCTTGCTTTCTCTTGGGCTTCTCGCCGTCTTGAGAAGATTGATTCTCAAGACCCGCTTCATCATCATCCTTGAATCGTGGCCCTCTTATACGTACAAAAAAACCGCCTATGCCTAACTTCTGTAGATTCCGTTGTTTCTTTTTAGCAGCATCTTTATCTAAACACAGTAATACTTTCGTTCAGTCATCCACATCGTCATCAACAGGATAATAATATAAAAAATAAAAATATAGCCAACATACCCTTTTCACTTCCTTCTTCAGCTCTATCGTTATCTCCAGTGCCATTTCGAGGATCTGCAAATGCAATAAAAATTGATTATATTTGCGATATTTGCTGATAAATAAAAGTAGTAGCTTAAATCTTACCACTACTCGATCCAGACACCACAGATTCAATAGCGGCCAAAATTCCAGCTTCCATATCAGCAATATTGGATGTTTTCTTTCTCTTTTTCCTAGGCTGTTCCATGCTCAACGATTTTAAATGACTCATTCCCATTTCCGAAAGGTTAATACCGTCGACAACGAAATGTTGTGCCGGTCTTGACTTGAGTTCTGGGTTAATAAATTAAAAATGTTGAAACATTAATAGTAAGATGTACTACAGCAAAAAGATTTAAGCTTACCTGGACTACGCGGAGGAGTTATCACTTTCGTAATTATAGGAGCTGGAGGCGGTTGTAGGTGAGGAGGGAGGACGTCAATAGGTCTACACCGGACACAATGGTAATCTTCATCAGCGCACTTTTCCGCTTCATTTTCATTATTTATCATATCACAGGAAGCGTGAAGCCACCGGTCACAGCGAGCACATTGTATTATAAGTTCTCCTTCCGCATATTCACCCTTACATATTGGACAACCATTCAACGACGAACATGGCCCACACAGTGTATAATTGTTATGCCATGTGCTGTTTAGGCCAGGATCATTAGAACCACATAACTGGCAAACAACACACCTACAAAAAAAAATTATTAGAAACGCTACATTTAATAATATAAGTACCAGAAAGATACCAGCTTATCAATAGCTATCCATAACCATTAATCGTGAAACCATTTATTGAAATTGAGCACTAACGTTTCAACACCTGTTTTAGTGTTTAATGTTAATATCCACCGTATTGTAGCAAATTACTTTTGTGACACCATAATAATAAAATTATTGAATGATAGCAGCAACAAGCTATGTAAAATAAACTGAAAACCAAACTTACCATTTGCATTTCCAATTTCCCTGTGGAACAGTGTCCAATGGTGGATCCATACAATAGGTGTGGAATGAAATGTCACAATCATCACAAAGAATAAGGTTCGCTTCATCGTGTCTTTGACCGCAACCCTCACATACGGTGCAATCTAGACATCTCCATCCTTTTTGTAATACTACTTTGGTAACCTAAAAGTAGTAACGAATTGACAATTATTTATTGACATAACCTCACATTTTATTCCTCTAATTGAATTAATTTTATTTCAAAGCATTTATACCTTAACATTTACGCAAAATGGATGATAGCACTGGCCGCACTGAGCACAAGATATAAGTCGGCCTTCTAAATCATTTCCGAACGCGCCACACATTACACAAACATCTTGCTGTAAAACAAACTCGTCTCTAGATGAACACAGAACAAGCCTATTCTCAACCCCAGGCTCTTCCTCATTTTTCACAGAAATGTCTGCTGAAGGTCTCTGAAAATGCGGTTAAAAACCGTTAAAATACGAATCCAGTATAACACATATACATAATAGCGACGAAAAACACGTAATAGTTACCTGCAAACCAACCCCAGGTACACCAAATACGCCTCTCATCTTTGGTTTGGGTCCTCGTTTACGCTGGAATTCATTAAATCTCTGCCGCCTGTTATTAGAAGAGTTCAGCGATCCATGTTTGTCAGTGTTTCTTGGTCGTCCGACTCCTAATTTTTTCTTTGGAAAATTGGCAGTTAGAGGCTTACCTCGCCCGACTGAGGCTAGAACGGGTCGAATCTCATCGGCTGACACACTTGGGTTCTAAAAAAGTATCATCGTTAAAATGATTAAGTCAATAAACATCACAGCTGCACGTTGAATCAAGTTGCTGGTTACCTTATCTGCCCAGCTGAGATCAGTACTGTTTTCAGTTCCTAGCAAAGAGTCATCCTCTGGGGAAAGAAAAGAATCTTGTGACGGAGTAAAACTGTTGAACATAGAACTAGATTCTGACGACAACTCGTCTTTGTCAAATGATCTTTTAATATTTAATAAAACACGCGGGTGAACAGTTCCCGAACTTCCATTGGGGGCAGACAAGCAGAGCTTACAAGTATATTCATACTCCGGATTTTGTTCTTTCTTAAATTGATAAAGATTTAAATCGGCAGCCGGATCACAAGAGTCATGAACATACCTGTCAAAAATAATACCACACATTTTAAAACCCGCTAACATACAAAACTAAGGTAATCGAAAAGTATTTACACATATACATATATTACTTTTTGCATTGGTGACATTGAACCATATGCTTTTGAGCTACATGTCGGTATGCTTTACCACAGCAGGGACAAGCCAACCCTTTGTTGCGCTGCTGGTAACAAGAGTCACAAACTGAGAAGTTTGCATGCCAACGAGAAGAAGGCCCTGACCCAGGAGTGCGCGCTCCACAGTCCGTACAGATTCGACACATCTTAAAAGTAATACACACGAGAGATATTACATCAACAAGTCATCAACTGAGTGCAGTATGTTATTCATTAATTTATTTCAGCATTCGAAATCAGACCAAGCAAATACCTTGCATTTCCAACTGTATTTTGGACAGGACGTCAGAGCGGGGCGAAGGCAAAAAATGTGGTAAGCTTTGTCACAGGCGTCACAAGGAAGAAGTTTGGCGTCGTCCCCGGGTTGCCGACATGCCTGACAAATTTTACAAGCTGGACACTGCCATCCGGCTCTAATGGCTGAAAATTTTCATCATGAAAACATTTAATTTAATATATTAATTTAAAACAAACATTTATGACGTTCATTGTTTCTCATTTAGAATTCAAAACAACTTTGTGTCGCGTACTTCGCATTAAACAATAGGTACTTGATTTTAGCAATAAGCTTTTAATAATATACACATTATTTGAAAACAACTGAAAAGAAGCTCTAGTGGTCAACACATTACAAAAATTCTATTGTAGTTTTAAACTGACGTTAAGCATAAACTGCAGCAAATCATACAACTTTATGAAATCAAATAAAAAAACACTAACTGGGGTCCTTATTCAGAGCCAAACAATCACTGTGGTAGTGGTTGTTACATGAGCAACACATCAGTAAAGAGGAGATATTTCCAGGCTGATGACATACGGTGCAGTTGGCTGCTTTCCCCACTGTATATACATTCAGGCATAAAATTACACGAAAAGATTTTCCGTACTCAAGCATTAGTATAATATGTCATTAAAATAATTAATAGCTATTGCTATTGTTCTTACACATAGCAACTGCAAGGTCTGTATGAGTAACACATAAAGTTGTTCTTGAGCTAGATTCTTGGAATCCTCCACTTGTGGCAGCACAGGCGAAATGAAGAGAGCAACCACAACCAGGAGCTTTACAAATAATCCCAGCTCCAAGGTTACCACAGTGACTACAATGTTGACTTAATGCACGGACTATTTCTTTTTCTAAATTTTTGAAGGTCCCATCCTCTTTCCGTGACACGTCGTCACACCATAAAGCACAGGATACATGAACGTAATAATAACCTGTAATCCATTAGACGAAAAATCTACAGAAATTTGTACAAACACTAATTTATTTATTTTTAAACTGACGACATACCAGATGAAACATCAAAAATATTGTTTAGGTCAGGTTCGTCGGCAAATCCAACAACTTCATCAACGGGTTCATTCATACTTTCAAGACTCCCTTGAGATGTCAGTCTCCTGAAAAACATCACAAAGTGTGAGATTTGTAAAAATAAATCCAGGAAACCCACTACACAGTTCTTATGATAACATCATTTCACTGTTGATATAAACTTACTTAATTTTAACGCCCTTAGAACGTCGGGCAGAGAAATTAGGCTTAGGGCTCGGGTCACTGGAACTGTCTTTTTCATTTCTTGAAGATATACTGAGCCCTCTTAATACACTTTGAGGATCAAATCCCATAGGAATCTCTAACCGTTTTAATTCACCTTGACCCAACATACTTCTTTCCCCCAAATTGCACAATGCACATACTTTTCCCGGCCTAAATATAAACCACAGAACGTTAAGAAATTACACTTTCATTTCAACAAATAAACCAAAAGATAAAAACGCCAAATTCACTAACCACTGTTCCGGGAACAACGTAAAATCTTCATTAAGCTTCTCAAAAGATGAAGCAACACTACTCGTATCAGACTCAGCAGTATCTTCTGTACTCATGAACCTCGGAGGTGATTCATGATTAAACACATTTAGATCTCCTAAAGTACCAGATACACTATTGGTCCCGCCAGCGAAAGGGCCTCCATCCATCTTCTTTCTTCCACGGATTCCCCGTCCTCCCGTTGGCATGAACAACCTACACAGGTCAATCCTGATTAAGGATTTTGAAGCTCCAGTATCACACATCCTTCACTCATATTTAAAGATCTTGAAGAAAGCTCGTCAATGGCTTCCTCCAACAAAGCTCACACCGACAAATCTCCATCACTGAGTGACCATTTCAAAACTTACCCTGTTAGCTTTTTTAATTTCTGACTGACGATCGGTTTGGGACTTTTTCCAGCACCATCCTTCCTAGGTCTTCCAGGGCCTCGCTTGAAATGCATTGGTTTCCCTCCACCAACCTGCGGTGGTTGAAGAACTGAAATATCCATTCCAAGGCCAGAATCAGCTGAATCTTGTGAATTTTGGGTACGGGAAGCACCCACCGAATTCGGGGGTGCAGGTAAACAAGCTAAAAAATGATAAGAGGCGTGATTCTAGCTTCTGTTTAAAAAACTTATTTAAACAAAATTTAAAAAACACTAATTTACTTTTAAAAAAATAATTATCCTATGGACATGGAGGCCAAACTACTAAACTATTCGGATCATCAAAAACTTACTAAACAAATTGTCAGCTGAAGGAGATCTTGAAGGTGAAGGCAGGGCTGGATTCGGTCTAATATTTTCTTCTGTCGATGATTTTGATGCATCCTGATAAGATATTGTCCTGCTGGAATCTTCCTCCATTTCGGAAGGATGCCACAAATCCGATGTAGCAGCAACGGACGGCACAGGGCTGGGATCCACTATCGTAAAGTTATGTTATCTATATTGTAAGACCGCTGCTCCATAGCACCACCGTGGGTGTGGCTCTACGCTTCCTCAACCTCCTCCCCCATCCCTCCACCCACCAATCACAGCCCGAACCTTTCTCTTTTCAAACTCCTCAGCGCCAACACTCAATGTTTTCATCAACACTCGTGCATTTTTTATGGTCCGCGTCCGTCCACAGTCCACACTCTTCCACTCTTCCCCTCGGCCTTTTAAACTTTTAAAGTTTTGTCATCTTTAAACTTTAAAGCATTTACACATTTATTTAATCCCCTTATTTCTTTTCAATTAATATTCTAATATTTTTCTCTTATTAGTATTCCCAATTAATTTGTTGTTGAATATAATTAACACAATTATTTTTAAATATATTTAGCAGAATTAATATTTAAAATTATTTTGCACTTTAGCAGAATTATTAATAAATATTATTTATTAGAATTATTATTATTAAAGTGAAATTAATAATATTATTACAATTAACCGGAATATTTTTTATTATATAATATATTTATAATTATTATATATATTATTATTATATATATTTTTATTAATATAGCTCTGAAAATAATGCGAGTTGAGCGTTGAGCTTATACGCTAAAAAGCTAATCGCTGTTAATTGACAGTCACATAGGAATTAATATGCTCCTTTTGTTGCCCTTTATTATATAATTGTCTATACAACATTCATATTTTTTATATTTATATCGTTACATTATTAAATAATGGATTTTACAGTTGCTAGTATAATATGAAGGGGATATTTTTGTTAAATTATTTGATTTTGATTGAGGACGTTGATTGTTTTTGTTAAATTTATTGTTCTATATGAAAGTTATTTTTTGCTGAATATGTATGTACTTAAAGTATGTAAGTACATAAATTTTACTGAATTGTTCTATTTCAATTTGATATTATAGTTATTATTATTATTTGGTATTATGGATATTTACTGTAAAAAGCTACTTGAGGTGCAAGATGGGTTATCTCCATTGTTCTTCAATATATGTATAAGATGGGTTATCCACTATCATTTTAAGTACAAGATGGTTAACTCCAACAATCTATTTAAAATAATTATTAACTGTAAATGCCTTGGGACGTTAATTTTAGATTTCAATGCTTTTTATTTGCGTTAACGTCTTTTGCATCAGCATGATGGTGAATAACGCATCTTGCATTTAAGAAAAGTTGAGACATCTAGTATATTATATAGTATAGGGATATGTCCGTTACTTGTTTTGTAAAAGTTGTTATGTTTTTTATCATTATTGCTGATTGAGGATTGAACTTTTGAAGATTGAATGTTAGATACGAATAGATATTGTAGCATTGTAGGGATCTTATTGTCACCTATGATTGAACCAAAAGTCTTAGGCGGAGCAAATTTTGGGTCGCGAAATTGCTGCTACCGGTCAAATATTTGCTGATTTTGCCTTATTGCTACCGATGATTGAACCAAAAATTTTAAATCTACATATATACGGATATGCGGATCGTGAAATTGCTGATAAACATTACAGTTGTGTGTCAGGGATCAAATTTTGCCTTGCCCACAATATTACTAAACATGTAACGGTAGCTGGAAATGCTAATTTCGTGGTTAAGAATTATAAAATTGATTAAGTCATATGACTTTACATGAAATAAGTTTCAAACGGATTTCTTCATTAGCATTAATGCCCAGAAAGAAGAAATCAACTTCATAAATGAATGGGGAACACATTACAGTAGTTGAACGTATTGTAGTATGCTAATTTTTAGTTTTGTAATTGTGATTGTGAAACCATTGCAACGGATTTTCTAATTTGCTTGTTTAAATGTAAAATATAATTTTGGCAGATTTACGTATTTAATATTAATGCTGCATACTCTACGGGTTATTTTGCGAAGAAATTTGTGATAATTAATCTTAATAATTAATTAAGCGTGTAATACGTGTAAGTGTTGAATTGCATACTGTTGCTTTATTTATCATTTATAGCCAAGTTCAACTTTTTAGTCAAAATGTTTATAGTTCGTGTTCGTACTATAACAATATAACAGTACTGTGATACAATACTATAATCTATATACTGTTCGTCAATAGTTAAAATAACACGAATTGTTTTGCTTAATTAACAGATGCAAATGGAAACGCAACGTATGTTTTTGGACGAAATTTGTTGTTTCGATCTTGATGTAGTCAGATACATTACAGCCATAAAACCAAATCGTAAATCATTTATATCATCCGCGTTATATAGAAGCAAATATCAGATCCATTTAATTTTACATGTCAGTCTAGAAGTGTTGCGGGATTATGTAATTCGGGTGATTTTCAGTGGTATAAATCTATACTACCAAGTTTCCACATTTCTACCAAAGGATATGTTTACTTGTAAAGTTAGCTTAAATTTGACCAGATGCCACTCAGTGGCAGTTGATCTTGTCGTTAGTTCGAATGCACGCATGTAATATTAATGTAAGTCGTAAGTAATTGCAATTTTGTATATAAAAACATTTGAGATTAAGGGTCAAATGTAATTCATGATCATGACTAATTTTGCTCGCAATTTCTGGGTAGATTTAGAAAAATTGAGAGTTGGGACAACTGTTCTAATATGATTAACTGGCTTCAGTTTCTTCACTATAAGGACAATGAAATTCTTGAACTATGTGTTAATTCCAAATTATATGATGACATTATATTTATCAATTTTTCATAACGGTCAAATGTATGTATTTATGTAAGGAACAATAAGCGTATAAGTGATATTGTGTTTTGTAATATATAATCTACATTCAACCTATTCTATGCAGTCTCTAAGATATAATAAGGCTGGGAAATCGCGAAAAACACGACAAAATGAAAAAGGCGTAATTGAGTATTCCCAGCTGTGTAAATTATACTGGTCCTTTGAACATTACAAACATAAATTTTGAAAATCGTGAAAAACGCGAAATGTGCAAAAATTAATCGAAATTTGAGGTCCCGAAAATATTTTGTACATTTTTGTTAAAGAAAGTCAACAATTATTATTTTAGTCCAAACAAATTCTTAACTAATTATCATCCTCTTGTAGATAGTTGCTCAAAATAGAAACGGCCTAAAATAAATGCAGTAAAAATTGTGAAATGGTTAATAGAAAGCGCAAATTATAGCAAAAATGAAGTTATGTGAAGTGTTATATATAAGTATAATTTATAATTTATTAAAGTTTATATATAAAAAGCGGAAAGAGTATTTTGAGGCGAAAAACGTGAAATGGTTCCAGCTCTACGAGAAATTGAGTAACATCGGTGCTTGGCGATAGGCATGAAGACAGTGTTACTATTCTTTTTAGTTTATCAATACTGTTTGTAAAATTCACAATATCAATTTAGGCATTTACATTAAATAGCTTGCATACTCTTGAACTTTCTACCACTGCGAAAAACGTTTATTTTTAACGAATTCTACGTTTGAACCTGATGAAAGACGGTTTTTGAAACTTTGTTCTCGATATATATTATGTTTCATAAAGAACCTCTGCATTTCTACCTAATGATTATTACTATTCCAAAGACTTCTGACTCACTATCTTTTATGGATGGATTTTGTATCATTTTAGAATAAATACACTTACAGACAGTCTGAAATTTTTGACGCTACAAAGATACTATGTATCTATAATTTAATTACATACATATGCAGCATATTTACATTCAGTTTCAATTCTTTGTGCATGGGCTTCCCATAAGCTTTTCAGTGTTTTAACGGATGAGCGGAATCATACCTAGATATCAACAAGTAGTTTCTCCCAAATATCCAAATGTGGACGCAATATCTTATTAGGTAATTTTAGTAACAGCAAACTCCTGGCTGTGTAATTTATTTACGAAGGGTATACCATTAAAGAGTCCATCCCTGTATTATACTGCTTTATCCGTGTGGTATTTAAATGCAAAGCTCTGTGAAAAAAGACGCAAAATGACATTTTATGAGGACCAAACGCAAGCATAACATGGACCACTTCTGGTTATTTAAGCTTCATTGGAGAAGAAATATTAGAGATCATTAAAAATCAGTGTCGGCGAGTGTCTTTGTCTAAAGACGGCAGCAGTCTAAAATTAGTGGATATTAGCGTTTCTTATATCACAGCAGAGCCGTCCGCTCTTTCCCCATGGATGTTTTCCTTATAGTATATAAGGCTGATAATTGCAGCTACTTGTAAGAATATATTTTTCAGTGCCATTCCACCATTGACATTGCATGCCAAATAATAATGCATGTCCTTAGAATCCTAATTACGCTACAATTTTCTGGAGTGTGGTTTCGAAGAAGTTTATGCCTCGTGTCTGGCTTGAATATACTCGATTATTAGACTCTTCAGCAAATGATTATCCTTATCGATATCAGCTACTTATGAAGTTATGTTACTACTTTCCTCTGGAGAACAGTTTTGGTAGCATGAATTTTATCATTCTACATCATAATATGTCAACAGCTTCAATTTCTTGAAACTGTGCATTTAATACCAAAGCTGGTAAAGAGCCGCCAATGTAATAATAAGTTCTGGCGTTAATAGGTATTGCGAGTTTTATTGTAATAAACTAAATACGCTATCGTTTATTGTGACCAACACAAAACTCGTATAAACATTTTGTACAAAAGTTCCAACCACCATATCATAAGAAAGTTTATCCATAAACTTGTATATACTACTTTAAGTAAAAAACTATTTTCTTCTTGCTTGCTCTCAATGCGTTCTATATGCAGTAAAATTTTAGCTTCCGCAGTTAGTTATTCTATGAGGAGACATGCGATGACAATTTGAAAATGATATCAACAATTGCTTATTGAGTCGATGGTGTACACGTATTATTTATATTGGCATCTGTGTCATTAATTCTATATACGTACACAAATAAATTACTGCAGGCATAGTAATCCACTAGATTTTGCACCTATAACAAAACAGCATTGGATAAAACTCCAGTTTAACGAAAGTTGATTGCTGAGGAGCAATTTGCACCTTCTATTTTATTCAACTGTGCCCTGTTCGATATGCACGATTTCAGAATAAGTTTCGAGATAAGGGACCCGTGCAATTTCTTATAATTTCGAACACAGACATGTACGTTTAAGGATAAAAGATATTAAATGAAAGCAAAGTTTGCAGTAGTGTGTACAGTACACTGCAAAGCGGAGAAATGGCTAATGGTAGGAAATACGAGATACAGTTAGTGAAGAATTGTTACAATAAAATTATTACATCTACGTGGAACCTTTCAGTACATGCAACATAATGTATCAAGAGAAGTTTGGCGGATGGAATGCGAATTCCATAAAATGGAAAGTATACGGTAGTTGTAAGAAGGAGAAAGAACTGCACAGGAGATGCATAATACACGAGCTTGTATATAATGCGGATCGTAAACGTGAACCATGTACATCAATTGACACTGTGCTATATGCTCGTTCACAACACAAGGGGAAAGCTGGCTATGTGCACAAAGGTAAATGTTAAATGCATGGCGTGGATCGATAACTTCGGGATCAACCCTCGACATTTCCAACTTGGAACTCTTCATGTATCAAAAATCAGTTTCTATTCCATGTAAGTGGAGTCGTCAGCTAGATGACTAACTTACCGGAGCTCTAACAATCGTTTTCTCTAGTTGGGTAGTAGCAACTTAATAGCTCATTTCAGTTCTTGGGTGCTTCTAGTCACTGTATTGCATTTCTCGGTGATTGTTCCTGCTCCCACAAGCTTGAACACTCCGTTGTTGGTCAATAGTTGAAACGACAATAATGTGAAATAAAAGTTTTGTAGTAACAAGAATCTCAATAGTGTTCGTGTGGTGTAACGATGAGCTTAAGTTTGTGAGTATAATGATGCCAAATTATAAAATAATGATCTCTGGGGCTGCGATTTTTTCTGACCAATCATTTTTTATACTTGGAGAGCCATGGTGTTAAAATCAGAGTAATAAATCAGAGTCTCATTCTTTTGTCGTCATTTGGCTTTTGCGGGATGGGAGATGAAAGGCGAGGATTCTCCAAACTGAATGAAGAAAGCAGTATTCATGGAAGCGTTTTTCAAAACGCGGCAACACTAGATGGTAAGTAATCGTAAACTAATACTGATTCCTAGTTTCATATGCACCCTTCAGCTCACCTTGCAGCACCCACAAACATTGACCTTTAATTTTGTAAAATGTTATCAGTACCTATACATATGGGGAATAGTTTATGCGGAACAGTATAATATCCAAATACTAAAGACTTATCAATACTATTTTGTTGGATTAAAACAACTGTTTATGAAAGCACTTTTAGGTATCTATCTAGTTCGGTAGCAACCTCAAATCAAATAGAGTAGTAATTTCCATTACCGTACACATGAATTGTAGCAAAATTCTCAGGCTCGTAAAAGCTCTAACCCTGACGGGGTTGCGTACTGTTATTACTGCATCGCTATCCAAGCGACAACTTGTTTTGTCCAGCTCTAAAACGTTTTTTTTATATATGGCATTAGTATCTATATTTAACTCATGACCACGGTTAGTTAAAATCATGTTTCCTAATTACAAGTAGATACATTGAGCTGTGTCAGTTCGCTCGTACACATGGCATGTATATACGAATAAAAGCAGACACTCCGTTGAATAAATAGATGCAAGCATTCATGATCCTGTAACTTATAGTTAGTGAGTCTTTTATAGCCTTGCATCTCCTTCATTTTTAAATCTGACAGTTTACTAATGAACTCGAGTGATTGCCAATCCCACTTACTCAATACTTTTGGATTCGCTTTTGTAGGTTGCGGCCTCCACAATGGAACCAGAATCAATTTAGGTTTTGGTCGATGCCTGAAGCTTCGCGTCAAAGCTGAACGAGATGAAGGGAGTCTGAGAATCGGTGGTTTGGCGCTCGCTGCCAATTGTCATCATATCGTTTTGATTTTTGGATTCTTCTTCCTTCTGGCAGGAGCTGTTCTCACCTCGTTGGCCTACAAGAGTAAACCGGACACTCAGTCATCTGATGTAAGCTTAAATATATGAAAATAATACTGTCAAGTATAAAAAATTATACATAGAAAGAGGTGTTACAAGTTAGAACCGTTCCAATACACGAAGGAAATTTCATGGCATTTGAAGTGTATTTATGTATGTAGATAGTTTCTTCTACCTAAGCATTCTACCAGATAAGATTATATTCACTGTATTCGGGATTAATTAGATTCATTTTAGCATCAGTTAAGGATGGATATTATTTCCATCTACAAAAGAATTCCCAAAGTTAGTCAACTTTTGATTCAATCCAAGATGCTGCTGTAGTTTAGAGACTCTCATCCATTCTATGAATATCTACGTTCTTTGCAATCTTATTCGATGGCTTCCCTGAACACTATTGCATGTCTTGAAGTTTTTTTTACATCACTACGAATAAAGTGAAGTGCTATTTGAGCGTCATTACTGGAATACTTACTTACAAGAGCCCTTCATTTTAAAAGCTTTAGTGTTTCATCCCAATGGAGTACGACCTGAGTTGAAATATGCAATACAGTTGAATATAAAAACTGATGGCGTGATTAAAAGGTAATAACCTTAGAAACTGTACCGACTATCCCCGATTCGCTCACTAAAATATTAATTTAGGTTAGAGTATATACCTCCCGGAGACCTGGAGCATGCAGATACAAACAACAAAGAGATTCTAGATGCTATGACCTGTCTTTTGGAATTTTATGAGCACGCAGCTGCCTTCACATAGCAGCACCTGCTGTGAATTCACACGTGGGATTTTTGGGAAATGGGGAGAATGTTGTAAATAGTTAACTTAGATATCGATACCGTTCGAGCCCTGGTTCATGTAATTTTTATAAAAGGTCCTTCCGGTGAACTGAGATGAATCTCTTTGGTTTTGGCGTAAATTCTAAATACGAAATATGTAGTTTGCACTTACCTTCGAACACTTGCAATTTAAGTATTAATGTACCCTTATTTGCATTCGTGGAAAAGGCGACGGTGTTTGCGTAGATTGAGAAATGAGAACAGGGAACTAGTCCCTTGTATCCGTCGTATTTACTTTATACTACTTGGCGATTGTCGATTATATGTCAATCCACATGGACAAGGATCTTTTGGTTCGACAAAGGAAACCGAACTGTCAAACAGTTGGAGGAGTGAGTGGCATGCATGCAGGTGTCGCATTATTTACCGTCTCACGAGCCGTATTGTGCAAAAAGTGATTTAAAAATAGCACGCCACACAAAACAATGCAGTACAATTGGCCAGCTTATGTCACAAAATGCCACCGGTACAACGTATGTTCCAGTGGCAAGTCATTATTAATATCACTCCATGATACTTTGTTGTTCTGTCCTGCTGACCTCAGAAATGATGTAAAAATACACACAAGCCTACATGAAAAAATAACAAATTCCAGTCGTGAAATGTGCATGTTTATCCATATACTAATTGTAAAGGTCCTTCAAGTACTATGTTTAGATGGAAAGGTAAATCCTTAATTCAAGAGAAATATCTCTTTATGACTTCTAGTCATGCAATGTCAAACCATGTGTGTATGTCTCGCAGCTCTTACTCTTATATTAAGTCTAAGGAATATGTTGTAATAACTATACGGGTGTCATAGATCTATGTAAATGAGTTATGGTTCAAGTTCACCTGCTAATGCAATAAAAAGTGAAGTACGTTTCGGATAAAGTTACTGTAATGAATGGTTTTTTTGCCTCTTCTATATAACAGTTAGCTCCACGTGAGGAAGGAAAAGTGGCCGGCCCATTATTTGTGGTGATAGGTTCAACGCTTATTCTAGTTGGAGTTGGACTAACCTTAGTAGGATGGAAAGTCAATCAAGAAGCAAAGAGACAAATGAATCACTTTTCCTTGCAAACACCTCCGCCACTAACGCCAGAGTCGCAAGATTACTTCAGTGCTTTTGCAAACATTCACGATACAAATTTTTACAATCGTGGTGGCACTCCGTCATCACAATCGAGTCGACGGGAGTCATTTTTTAGTTCCAATTTCTTCTCCGATAGACGGAAAACTCTTCCTACAATCGCTCAGGTACAAAATTTACTGAACAATGCAATTAGATATGCTGTCAGTGCATATAAAAATTTACATGCCAATACTGCTAAATATTCCCTCCCTACTGTAATTTTGAGGAGTTCACTGGAATGTCCAGTTCTGGGCACAAAAGTATGCGTTGGAGATGAATATAAAATGTTGATGCACAGAGATGATTCTACGACAAAGTGTGAATAACGTCCCGAATTAATTTTTATTCAATATACCCAGGCGGTCCCAGTCGGCTTCTTTATGGACGGCAAGCTGTCTGGTATTCCTGATAGTGGTTCAATGAGCTCTCGGCTCCATCCATGTAGTCCAGAACCGTGTCAAGTTGATAAGCTCAACGGAATCTCGAAGGAATTAGAGACTGAAGGGAGTACGAATTTCCATGAGAGTGCTCTGCGCCGTAAAGCAAGTTTATCGTTACGACCATCACTTCCTATTCCAATCATCGCGTCTCCTTCTTTCATCAGGCAAGTTAGCTATTTTAAACTCTACCGGTCGTACCTGACATTGACGGAAAATATTCTTCAGTAATGTCAATGTCTTCCTGCTCTAAAGATTTCAAGTTATAAATGTACGACAGGTTCATATCGGAACTTGTAACTCATATGTAAGGACATAAAAGATGGGAATGGTTGTATGACGCAATGATCTGTGTATTTTAGAAGTCGAGTTATCGCCCCACTAGATCCAAACTGCCTTATAAGAACCCGAAGTGATGAACCTTTTGGTTCGATTGTCTCCCTATCGGGCACTGGTGACATAGCTTGCTTCCCTGCTCCTCCCACTCCATTTGCCCCCTGTCTTGAGGAAGATCTTCCTTCCTGTGAGAATGTTTCGGAGACGCATGTTGTCACGACCAACCCCGTCAGTTGTCGGTGAGAAGCTCATTCATTTACTCATATTTCATAATATGAACCCTTCCATCTGTTTCATCTTTTTTCCTGACTATACAAATTGAGAACTGCCCTACAAACGTGTCAATTATCCATTATTTAAACATATTCCCTCCCGATAGAAAGTTTCAAACATTTATTTTAGCCCCACTCCCAACTTAACCTGTCATAAAGTCTGTCGATTTACGGGTTGTTTCACATTTCTTTTCGTTGTGTCGTTCCAGGCAACTTCCCACCATTCAAGTCAATGAATGCACGGATTCCGTTGCAAGTCAACTTTAAAAATGCTTCAAGGGCCATCCTGATTAATAATGCCTAGATCTCAATAGTTCCCATGCAGCCCACCTTTAAATAACCCCGACGGATGTAGTTAACTGACGACATCATGCAATCAATTGGAGGGTAATCTCATTAACAAAGATGTACACACCTTATGAGTAATTGTAATCATGAGTACAATTGTTTCGTGTGTAATACAAAATATGTTTAGCAAGCCATCGATGTCCAGTTATGTATTGATTCGAAATTCACAAAGAATCAATGTCGAGCTGAGACTCAATGTATCAATTTGGCTCATATGCAAGCAGTATTTAAGTTATGTTAAGTATACTTAAATGCCTATAATAGGGCGATTCGATGGGCTGCAGTACTATATTAATATTATACTGAGGAACGTTTACTTCTTTAATTTTATTTGACTTAATTTGTTTCTCTGAATGTGCGTCCTTGTTTAACCGACTGATATTTGAAACTAAAACCGCTGCGCTTGTCTTTATACTTGTACCAGGAGGATGTTGTATTAAGGCTGATCGTTTGACATTGTCAGCGGGACGATAAGTAGGTACACAGAAAACCAAACTTTACCGTCACACTCGGTGCGTGGAACTGGTAAAATGTATACAAGCAAGCCTAAATAACTATGTAGATCTATACAACTATTAGCTACGACTATCTATGTATTCAATTACTCAAATAGAAATTTAAGCTTTTTCTGTCTTTGTTTAAAATTCGTTATCGATACATTTCCTCGTTTGTTGAAATCATGCCTTTCGGTCTTGACGGTAAATAGTTGAAATAAATGCACGAAACAATGTACACACAATATCATAGTGTCTTTTTGGAGATCATTTGAACATTGCCCGAATACTTGGGGAGCAGTTGTAAAAGGTTTCAGTTCAGACACGTTTTTGCCATCATCTTGGTTATATTTGCTCAGCATCTCAAGAAAAAATAACATTGACGGGATATAGACAGTCATCACTGAGCCCTTTCAGCCATCCATTGTGCTGCGTGCATGTAAATTTAAGAGCCTTTAGCTCCCGGTTCAACTACGAGGATATGTCATAATGAAGGCACTTGCATATAAAAAAGTTTCATAAAGATGTTAAATAAAAAATTATTATTATTTCCATTCCTGGTTTTTATTTTTTGAAATCCTGTGGCTGCACAGACTCAATTTTTTTCCTTGACTATTATCATCGTCATATCCTCCAAGATATGGCATGTAGAACACATTGTCACAACTTCAGTGAACCTCTTGTCACTTGGCTGTGTATCATACAGGCATGGTGCCACTGGCATGTGTATTTATTTAGGGAACTGACAATAGTACATAAATATCAAATGAGCAACACATACTTTCCGCGCTTGATTCATGAGAAATGTATCTTCGTTAAAGGGAGAAAAAATCAAAGGAACCATTGTCGATTATCTCCTTCCATGAAATTCAGCACTGACGCTGAACACTTTACATCCTTAGTTAATTGCACTAAATCCTATAAATCCCGCACGAACTAAAGTGTTGAGCCCATACATTTTGAACCTTCAGAGATTGGCATCCCATGGTCAAATAAATGCACTGCTCGTTACATATCCACACACGACACCCCAAGATTTGTGACTCGTAAAGGTAAATTTTTATTATCTACAAACAAACATTCGAGAGCACGTTTCACCCTACTTCCATTCATTCGTTTCCACAGGCTAGCATAGCTCACAAATTTCTTCAAGATACTACATGGAGATTACTACACTCTCTCCTAATAATCAACTCTCTCGAGTCTTCCCTACTGTATATATCTCCAGTGGCACCAATGCTTTGGGAAGCGTTTTATCGGTATAACTGATATGACCAACCGATTAAAAATCCCTAATAACAAGAGTTGCATGAAGATGAATGAAATCAAGCTTGTGAACAGAACAGGGTTATTGGCCTCCTGTCTTTATCCGCGCTTATTGAAGCGAACTTCTGAATTAAAGACTGCAACTTGTTATTGGAATTAAATCTATGTATACACGAAACAGTGCGACAGTGTCTCAATCCCAAAGCCGTTCTCGTTATCAGTCATTTTAGACTTCACGTTCTCCATTATACAGTTTGCTGATGCTTCTTCCCGCTGTCCAACCTATAATTTAGCAATCCAGTACAACAATAATCCCCAAATATATTGCAAATAAAAAAGTCGGGAAACCAGATTCAAACAGGTTTGGTGGGAACAATTAAATGATTAATGCCCATGAGTGATTTGTTGTATTTTGCAAGGTACATTATGGAATCTTAAATTAATTTCTCTCAGTTCTGTTTTTTCAATTATAATTATTGCCATGTTCACAAGATGGTTATCGAATATTCTCAAACAATACCTAAAGTTGCTCAATTTGTTCATTATTTTGTAACCTAATGCGTGTGGATCTTTTGCATTGTCCTTATCATTATTGTTCGTGGTTACTCCTACTCAGCTGAAATGCGTTTTTAAGAAACGGGTATTTATAGCAGGTTTGTTATATAGCACACTTACATCAACACCTATTTGGCATTCACAAATACATAAGGCCCTTCTCGTTAGGTAAGTCTACTTATTCTCAGAATTTATAGCTCGAAAAGTGTGCAAGGAATTTTCAATGCTTCATTGGATACTCACTATGTATTTTTTTGGTTTGGAAGTCACTGATTGTGAACTTTGAATACTTATAGAGTTGTGCGTACTTGCGTACACATTGTGGAAGAATTACTTTTTTATTTAAACTAGAGCCATAAGAGCTACAGTGGGTGTGAGAAATACAATGTAAGAATATTTCTAATTTTTCCACAATGTAAGAGCTGCTATACTTATTTACTTTTGCTCTCATCAGGTTCCATTTCTGCTTAAATGTGAATTTTAAATAGTAATGCAATGGCCCATCATGTTGACAGGTACTCAAAAACTGTGTTTTTATTGAGGATAAATAGCTCAAAGGATTTATGGAAGTCAAATGAGGTAAAAATGAGAGGACGTAAATAATACAGCATATCAAGAATTCTGCATGAATAATTGTCCCTACAGCGAAGTCGTCATATGTAGTTTAGATGGAGGTTGGGGTGGGAGCATACATTACACCATGGAGTTTCGACAACTAGTATATAGCAGCATGGTCTTGTTTGAGAGACGATATGAGCCGACATGTGGCTAACTGCTTGGGGTTAACATTTAAGCCGCAGTTGAGGTTTAATATTTTTAGGAATTTAAAAAATTTTTAATTAGCATGTGAAATATTTATCCTTTTTATTATGATTTATTGACTCACGGTCCTGAAAATGCTCTAGGTTTGAAAGCCATTCACCGCTGGAGCTTTATCTTATATATATATGCACAACCTATCTCTGCAATATTGAGTCTGCACGGTAATGTGTTTGGACTTGTACATTCCTACTTCTTGTTGGTAAAGTTTTAAGCAAACGTTATGATTTCACACAGAAGCTTGACTTGTAAACGTTTGTCTTTCTCCTCGTTGTTACTAGTGACATGGAATAGAAAAACTAAAAATATAAGAATGCTTTAAGTGTGTTCAAGTTTGGGAGTAGTGTGAGCTTGTGGGAGAGTAAATGGTAGTGATGTATGCACATATGCAGATGCTGCATTTGAGCTGCGACTGCAACGTTCATACGGAACCATACCATTGCACTGAGATGAAGCAACTGTGTACATAACTTGACAATATCTGTTAGAAAAACACTAGGGAAAGTGCGTGTATTACTCACATGAACGAACTTTGTCTGATGTTATTTCATTCATTCTTGAATCAGAGAGGAGTGAGTAGTCTGTTTGCCACTACGTTATATGGTTTAGTGTTGAGATGAGGTTCAGTGCCACTATTTTTGCATGTCATTAGTAGAGAGACTCGGCGGAGTTACAGAACGAAGGCATGACGAGACTGCAACAAACGACAACTCAAAAGGCATCCTAGTTCCTTATTTCACGTACATACACACAAAGTAGTGCATACGTAAGGAAAAGGTTCCCCATTCCTAAAATTAGTCGTTGGTATGTTGAATTTATAGGTTGCTTTCCTTCCATATACGTAGTTTAGAAAACTACACATGCTTTGCGCCTTTTCTTTTTCAACATAATTATTTCTCAGTTCACCAACTATGAATTATTACCTCTGGGAGATTTAGAATTTTGTTGCAATAATGTTTTCCTTACTTGAAGAAGTCAATGATTTAAGGATAGCTGTGGCTGATTAAACACGCTAATTGTGAGTGATTAAATTACACAAGTTTTGTATACATTCTTTTCTATAGGATCTACGGATTTCTATCTCTGTCTGCTAGCTCTCTCTCTCTCTCTCTCTTACTCTATCTCCCCATCCACGCCTCATCGCTTTCGTAGTGTAAAGCAACAAGTCTAACTTTTGTTCTTGATTTCTGGGCTTTGATATGAGTGTAGAAACGTGACGTTGTTCAAATAGAATTGATGACGACCCATTTCAAACCCACTTACAGGGAATTTCGACCTTTTGGCAGAAAAATACTTTTGATACACCAAAGTAAAAAGTGAATCTGGACCGAAAACTTGTTTACAACCCGTCTTTATGTTTTGGGGCAAACGGAGCAGACATCGTATGTACATGAATATGCTGGAGTACGAGCATTCACATTTGCTTACATTTTCCCCGAGTGAAATTGATGTTATATCGTAAGCAAGGGAAATCTGTTAAAGCTTGTTCACAAATTTTAAAACGCAATATTCAAGGAGCGACTCAAGATATTTTCCTCGCCTTCATTTTATTAGGAAAAGAAATGTTTATTAATGTCAACTTGAGAGACAACATTTTAGGAATTTTCAGTTCCAAACTTAGCAAATTTCATTGATGCCCTAACCATGTGAAATGTATGATGTTTGGGTGTACCGTTAGCCTGACAAGATCATAACTCACTGCCCAAATTTCCCTACTGTTCGTTTTGCACAATTCCGAAAGTGAACAATTTACGTTGAAAAGGAGAAAAATATTAACAGAACCAAAAAAACAGTTCCAGGATTTATTATACCGACATGAAACCACATTACAGGCTTGCCATCCTTGCTTCCAGTTCTCCCAGAAATAAACTTTCCCCACAAACATTTCAATTTTTAAGTGACTCAGAATTCAATAAACCTTTCAGACACAAAAGATACGGTGGGTTAAAAACAAGCTATTTTCTGGACAGTTTTTTTCGATAGGGTGATTGCCAATTTAGAGACCTTTCCGATTAAATCTACCTCTCACTCAAGGATCCTACTTGTATCGTGTCAAATAATTTTCGCCTTTGTTGTTTAGAACTCTCGAACATGTATACAGTCGATCTAACATTCCCTAGACAGTCATTTCCTCAGAATGTATTACGATCCTGATTTCAAAAACTCGCATTTTGCATGGTAGAGCTTCCGCTCTTTCCGGGGCATCTATTAAGAAAATAAGCTGAAGAAATAGTGTATGGGGAGGATCTTTAAACCTCTTCCCCCGCGCACTTTGGTAATAACTTGCGTAGCTCCTGAGGCACCCTCACCAAATTTCAATAATTACTTCAGATGCTCATTTCGAGATGCTGTTAGACGAACATTTTCTTTACTGAATCTAACCTCCCTAGAAGTAATGCTTGCGGATGGTGTGAGGCAAAGAGAAACAATTGCGGGCGTCCATACGAGGTATCATCCGAGAAAAGGAATTACAGACAGAAGGTCTTTTCGTTAGTAAGAAAAGTCAAGAGCTAACATATTGTATTCGGAAAGTTGCATTTTATGGAAGAATTAAGACAGTAGAAAAGGGGAAGAAAACGGACCTAATGGATGCAATAGGAGCGGCAGCCTGTTTATTAATGAAAGACAATGTTGAGAGTATATACCCCTTTACGGTGAACTTTAAGGCGTACACTAAGTATTTTAAAGGGACAAAAAGAAACGAAAGCGGTGCCAAAATATCGTCACTTGTAACTCTCTCGGATGAGACGAGGGGAAAAGCTACGCTGAGTGGTTTGCTAAAATTGGAATATGGTGGGCTTAAGATGAGCTTCCTGTGGTAGAAAACTCACTTCATGACTATCATTACGTTCAGTTTACTTTCATCTTGCGTACACAACTACTCTCATTTCTGTCTTCTCTTCTCACAATAGTCACCATTGACTGTACGGTTGTGTCGAACGAAATCGAACGACATTCACACAGGCACACGAAGTCAAGTCCCATTCAAGAAACTTCAAGCGGTTACGGAGACCCTGGCTAACCCACGCTGACGCTCCTCGCCGGAGCAGCTTCCCCCAATCTGTGAGTGCATCTTTGTTTATTTACTATGGTAAACACACTTTTCGTAATTTTCTACAACCTTTGGTTCACTTTACCTATCAGCATTTGAGTACATAACTTTACGTTGGAGGAGTTAATTAGCAATGTTATATTGCTATTGCTTTGAAGGGTATAATTCTCATTAATGTAGGAGCTAAAATTGAATTTCCAAAGAAAACGTTTTAAGGTGCTCCGTAACAACACATTACCATTAGGGCTCCTATCCGCATTTTGTTGAGAAGGTGTCATAAAAACTTACACAATTATATTTAGGCAACCATATAAATTCAAGTTGTAATGGTTTTCATGAAACGGTAACAATTCATTTCAACCACTTGATATGGAGAATGCACCCAACAGGTACTTCCTCCATTGACCATAAAAGGTGACAGGCTGGAGCAGAATTTTACTAAATTTCTCAGGTTGTAAGGAAAACGTGTCGGGTGAATCATGAGCATATGTGTTGAGAGCGTTGAAAATTCTCTCAACCTGATGTAGGATGACGCTCCGTATATGAAGAACATAAAACTAACGTTTTCAATTTGACTGAGACTCTTGGGTGCATTTCATGGATGACAGACCTCCTCCCTGTTGAATACCTTCGTTTCTGTAGAATGACAGTATTCACTTTTTCTCCCGCGCACCCAGTCTATGGATTGTACAGAAGATAGCATTAAACTTGTACTTAGTAGGAAAACAAACCATCCAAAACTATTTTCAAATCTTTACGGCGATCTGATCATTGCTGATTACTTCTGGTAAATTTTGTTGTTGTCTCTCCAGATAGTACGTAAATAGATATCCTGTATATAATGGAAGGAGTGTTTGCTCGTAGCTAAAGCATGCATTGATTTGCTTTGATTTCCGACTGCGCTTGCTACATTTAAGTTGTAAATATCCAAGATTCAGTTAACGTGACGAGACTGTCTGCATCATTATTAAGCGTTCCTCCTTCTTCTACTAATGCGAGGACGTATGTAGTCTCATATTGGTTGTGCTGGAGCATTTTTGGATTGAACACAGTCATGTTGACGGGTTATAAAGAACAAACTTGGACTACCTTAGCTCAGCATCTCATACCACAATAGATGAAATGTCAGATTGTTCTTAATGGTTTCAGTAGCATTCCCAAAGTCCCTGGTCTGCTGTCTTGTCTTCAAACCTATGCTTGTTGATTTTTTAGTCAGAAGTTCCATCCCGACGTGTTTACTTAAGTTCTAGCAACTCGTATACTACCATGTAGAAAGCAAGTACTGAAAGAATAGTTAGGAACGTATACAGAAATATTGCGTAACGAAGCAAATATACAACAAGAATATATAGAGATCATCTTTACAGAAGGTTCACAAGCTATTATACACAAATAACACTATTAGGAAACAAGTGTACAGGAATAATAAATAGGAAGCAAGTATGTATACACATTACATACATAAGGATCTAATCCTTTGGGAGAAAGAACTTACCGAGTATCTCATTCTGACATATATGCATATTCACCAAAGAAAGACATGATTGTCATGTTTTTTTTGTACTCCGTATCGTACACAGTGATCTCAAGTTATTTATAATAATCGCTTGAGTGGTTATTAAACAATAGCTGACCGTATTTCTCTCTGTTGAGTTATGTCCAGACGTGTGCAGATAAACTTGTTACTTCTGAATTCCCCCTAAGCCACTTGCACTCATATAACTATGGCTACATTGCATCGACAAAATTCTTCATGCAAAACAGGGTGGACTGTGATGACGGCTTGAATATTTTATCATTCCTTGTAAGTACGTTCCGTTTAATCTCCATCACTCAACCGACTCGACATTAAGATAGGTATGGTAATATTTGCGGTGTGACTCTTACACAAATTTAATTCATCGGTTTGCGTACTTGTTAATGATTAGATATATTTCAACGTTACGGCTTGCTCTCGCTCGATACACAATTTTTTTAAATCGTGCGAATTTGAGCCTGTAGTTTTAAGTGCGAAAGATAGCTGTTAAAAAATAGTGTGAACTGGTATTATTTTCCATTAATCCTAATAATTTAGTATGCGGAAAGGATAAAATTACATATGGACTTTGGCAACTACTACTACTCATTTGCATTCTCTCTAGGACATGCTAGAGTTTCACCGACTTGCACCTCAAGCATCGCAAGTCATGTTATCTCAACCGATGGTGCAGACTCAGAAAATCCTGTCTTGTCTTTACTCGTGTTACCCCATGCCTCATGTTGGTATGTTTTCTGTGAAGAAGCAGCAGCAGATCCAAGGGGCATATTCATTTAGAATCGCTGAAAGTATAAGGTAGCAATTCCGGCTTGTAAGGAAGATTCGACCAACAATTTGCAGCGTTCACTGTTTTCGTTCCGAGTCTAATTACCGGCCATCGTTCTAATCAATTGTAATCAATTGTTTATTGTTTTCAAATGATTGCTGCAACCCAAACAAAGTGATGTAACAAACACTGACTCAGCACGCAGGTAAAATTCGTAAAATATAAATACAGAGATCAGGGAGTAAAAAGCGGTCTTGCTGCATTTCTCATAAATTTTCTCTACTTAAAATTTCAAGACTTCTTTACATTCATTTCTGTGAAGAATAACTTCATACGGATAATTATAATTTACATAAGGAGAATTTGCTTTGCGGTAGTATAGGCACTGTCAGCTATACTTTTACGTGGTGATAATTATAATGTCGCTTTTAATTTATGAATGAAGGTTGAATGTAATGCATATTAAAATCTATATAGCTGAACACCAAAACTGACATCTCCATTGATAGAGGAAAGAGATGAAAAGAATTTTTGTTTGTGTACTTACATGATACATTATACTTGATATTCCATTTGACTCACCACGATTAAATAGTAATAGTTCAAATTCAAACACATGGTAGCGAGCTTAAACACGCGACCATTTCATTCCTTTGCTTTGTGTTTAAAACTAATATGTGAGCAGAATATTTGTATTCTGGCTTGACGGTATCCAAATCCAAAAGATGTTAATTGAGGGATTTAGCTGTGAGTGAAACGACACGGTGTTACTTTTCTCATGTGAACGGAACATTCATTTTGAAATTCTGATTCCTTCTACTGAGTTTGAAATGCGATAAACGTGTCATGAGGTGAGATAAAATTTATAATGAAAAAAGTTACATAAAAAATATCTTTTGTATTAAACGCTGTTGTTATTAGTATGTACCTTGCAATCAGGAGATTAGGAAGTACTTACCTTCACTTCAATTTGACGTTTATTTTACAAAGCAAGTTTTGTAAAATTAGCTATTGTACTGCATTTTGGTTTGCTGGAGTGTAGTAAAAATAAAATAATCAGTGAATTTTATTTGACCCGTTGTACATAAACTAGCTCATTAGCCAATTCTTGACCAGTGCATTGACTTACGTTGATGCAATCTTCAGTCGATTTTGCTGAAATGGACATCGTAAACTACTGGATGCGGTAGACTATAGACATTTTCACATGTCTTATTAGCTTCTGTAGCTTGTGAAACCGTGTATAGATATTTGTATGCATTGTTTGTGCATGGACAAATAAATGCTTTGCTTGAATCATATTATCTCATAAAATATTATATACATATACATACATGTAGTACACATACCTATGGAAATTACTTCGCCTACTTATTCATGTTAAGAACACCCCTAGAATTATATCCCAGAAATTTTAATTTCAAATGGGTCATCTTTCGTTTAATATATGCTATCTTAACCATGATATGCTGTAATTGTAAAATTGTTTTGCATAACCTATGCTCTGGATAAGACCCATATTTACGATTGTGTTAAATGGCATTTGTTTAATTTTTAACCGTTAATTTACTGCCTTTGGCTATATTTCGACATTTAATGTGGGTGTGTTTGACCAATGGTCTAACAAGACTAAAAATCTCTGCAAAATTAGTCATGGTTAAGATAGAATAGTAGATCGCAGATGGTCGCTTCCCAGGTACTTTTGTACGAAAAAAATTAAGAAAAAACTCGGGACATATCTCGGTTCCTGTTTGTTTGCCATTGTTCAGGAAAAAATACATTCTAACACAATAATTACGTTGAAGAATTCAGCATAAATACATGCGTATAGCTGATTGACGGAACGAACAGTTTCAGTTTTCTCTACATACATACATAGGATACGGTAAGGAGGGTGTACAGAACTTCCAGATTTCCAGTTAGACAAGCGTTTGATGAGACTCGTTCTTCTGAAGTCTGCTGTAATTTCTTTAGCACAGTAGAGATGAGAATGCCTTAGCAAATTTAAGAGTGTACAGTTTCAAAGTATTCCTGTCTTTCTAAGATAGCAACTGCACGTAAGTATCCCTAAAAGGCATGCTTCATACCGGGAAATGCCAACCAAAGGGGACATAGAATGATAAAGGCAGTAACTACTGGTAAAATGTACTGGGAAAAAATTAGATTTTTACACCCAGCCGTTAATGAATATTGCCTACTTGAAAACTTGTCCCCAAAAGCTTTCAGCAGATATTTTTATGTACCCTTTTAAGTTTAGTATTAATTATAATTTTCAAGTATAAGTAAGCAGTTATGTATGTAGATGTAAGTGTTAGTGTAATGGTATCCGCAAGGACTCGATTCAATACAAGCCCTTCCTAATTGGATTAATACTTTCTGAAAAGGAAGGTAACCTATGTCTTGAATTGGGATGTGTTTATCATTTTGATATTCTTTGCACCATGGAGTTGGTATGTTCTATCTCCATATTTTACTTTAGAATATTCATTCAATGATGATACTCTTATCCATCTTGTGTTTATGTATGTACATCTAGAGCTCACCAGTAAGTCAACATAAAGTTAATGGCTTGAGTTAGATTCAACTTCAACAAAATTGCTTCGTTGAGATTGTAGTATATAATCCCATGGCTTGTGAATATCTTTAGCAAGGGTTTAAGTAAGTACTTATTAAGTATACGCCCCTGTTATGATGGGGAATGATTAGTGGTAGAGTTTTATTGAATCCACACATGTAATAACAAGTATGATGTAAGAAATGTAAGATTGTAGGAATCTCAGCATATGTTCCTTACAACGAAGAGACACCAAAACATTGTTGAGATTTAAAAAAACGTTAACAGCAGAAGACATGAACATGAGACCTCCGGCAAAACCTGTATGACGAGCGCTCAAACCCACTATGGACGAAAAACGGCTTTATTGAGAAAATTTAAGCGGTGACCTATTAAGCTTATTTGTACACACAAATTCAAAAGCTCATAGATACATGGGAGATTGAATCCTTTTACTTACATAAAATTATTTAATGATATACGTAACGAAATGATGGCTGGATCTGACTTCCTTAACTTACTCAATAGGCTAGAGCAGGTAGAAGCTTAACTTTATATGGTTGAGGACATAGCAGCGGGCAGTATAAGAACAAGTTTCGTTCGTAAAATTTTTTTGAATATTCCGTGTGATAATTGGAGAGGACGATTAAAGTTTAAGTATTAGTTGATTTTAATGAGAAAAGAGATTTCTCTTCTCCGCAACGACATTCCGAGGTGCAGTTGTACAAGTAAAGAAAATTATGGCAATCATAATTTTTTTAAGTGTACCTAACCGCTGCATTCGGGGCTCCAGCATATTGGTTATTTGCTGCATATACCTATGTGCTACTCCTCATTTGTCTTTCCTTCGGAATTTCAGTGGCCGATGTATAGTAGTGTAATGTACTTGTTTACCTCATACAAGTACATAAATTTAAAGTAGATATGCGGCATAAAGGTTATGCATACTCAGCGTTTGACAATCATTTTCGAGTCATACTCTCCAAGTCTATTAGCTATGTTTCTATGAACTCCTCTCTGTATAATTTATGGTGGGTCGTAAATATTTCCAAATAATCATCACGTTCTTCGTTCTTGTATAGTTCCGTATACCCACCATCATAAACATTCCAATTACGAGCTTTCTAATGTTCCAATACACAATAAATGAGCTCTTGAACAGCACCTAGAAGATTCAGTGGTTTCTAATTTGGTAATTACTATTGTAAATTCTTGTAAACTCACTGTGACTCCATAAATTCTAATAATTTAATATTCAGGTTTCAGTGGAAAAAATCATTTCACTGCAGTATAATATCAAACCTATTAAAGGTTAGCTGCCACTGAGTGAATGAGCATTGAATCCATTGAGAAAATCACTAGTTTAGTTCTTAACAGAAGCTAGCACTGCATTTATTATTTTACATGTTATTATTATCAGTTTGTTTCAGCTAATCAGGAATTGGAGAGCACTTCACATCTTTCAATTCGTGAGGCACATTCATATGCACACATTATAATAGATTTGAGAATAAGATGAATATTACTGTTGACTTCATTACAAGTACATTATTACAGCTGTGGAGCGTCGACATTTAAGAAGAAAAGCAGACCAAGAGGTTACGAATAAAATTTTATGGTGAACATTCTGTAAACTTTATAACTTCATCTACTGCAGTAGATATTTATTTTTTTACATCATTGATCGCATATATTGCAATTATTATTTCGAATGGATGTAGCTGAAACATCTTTTCAAACTGCAGGATTAATGTTCACTGTGTAGATTTATTCATCCTTCCTAATCTCATTAAATATGTACTTAAAAAATTGTCGGTACGTCTTCTTTTTACTTACATGTCGTAGTGGTCATACAGTTTAGAAGGATCATAGAAATGCGAAGGAATAATACTGGCTATTCTAGTCTAAAATGAAGCCATTTCCTTGAAGGCTGTTGTAGGTGGACATAGTGGATCAAGTTAAATCAAAATAAGAGATCAGGTTTCACATTCTGACAAGAAAAATGAATTATCGTTTCAGGTTTCGAGATTTGTCATGATTTATAGAAACCTGTAACTTGGAATCAAAACCAATAATTCTCCGCATTCTCTCAAGGGACGTGGGGAATTGCTCCACGCGTTAAGAAAACACGACAATGATCGACTGTATTATTATTATTACTAATGTACATACATGTCATGTGCTAAATTCTAAACTAAATATATATAATGTATGGCTACTCGATATTTTTCTTGTTACTTGACAAAAACGACTATTTACTGTTATATTCTTAAGCCACTTGAGCATACTCAGCTAATTGTAAAGATCTTTCACAAGCTAGAGTACACACTACCGCATACATAGTAAATAGCTAAAAACCCATAATCAGATGTACCCCGTCCGCCAACCTGTTTAGCTTATATAGAAATATGTTGTGTTATTTAAGAAGTAATGTACGCAGGCCTGTGAGTGCAGTTTCATTACTGTTTGTTTTATTTTTTACACATATTTGTATTTTACCAAAAGAAATAAAAGCTTGAATAATTCTACATGACCATGTATTGCTTTAACCCTGCAGTTAAGAGCGTCTTAGTTTTTATTACTGTCAGTCTAATTTCATATTGGAAGCCATTCACCCGCCTAAAAGGCGAATCTCTGTCCAATAATTCTTAATCAACTATAAACACAGTAGATACATATATGCATACATGCATTATATGATGAAACATATATCATGTGCAACTCATAAGTACCACTACCTTGAGAAACCATACTAATGGATGATCCATTATTAATATGTATGGGAATTGAAGCCCAGAAGATTATGATAGATCGTAAAGGGAGTCAGTGGTGAGATGACACTTGAAAGCCTATTTGGCATGAGTGAAATTATGCAGTCAGGGATTTTTCGCTTGACTCTATCGTTTTGCAAAAGCCGCACGAATGAAAATGATACAACAACCAGAAACTACTATATAAAAATATCATGGGGATCAAAAGGAATGTGTAGCAGAGAGGAGATGTTTGAACAAGGGCTAGGGAAATTAGTATTAAAATCACATGTAATTCTGCTGGATCCTAAATCTTATCATTGATGCAAACGCATAAATACAGAAACAGAGGTTGCCTGTCTAGATATTTGCTGGTGGCATTAACTGTGTATATATCCCACAAGCTCGATCAACTCTCATTATGTGAAACGTTACAACAATAGGGATCATCACAATATATGTGTACCCATCCATGGTACAAGTTTCAATGAAAAGATTATGTTTATTACCCTGCACGTTTCATATAATATAAGAAGGAGGACATGGGGAGAAGGGAATAACTTTTAAAAGTATTAAACTATTCGATCCGTGTAAAACTTGTAATAACTTTGCACACACATGGTGAAGACTAGTGAATTAAGAATCAACGTCAAGTATAGAATTTTTGAGCAGGTACATTTTCACATAGATTTTGCTTCTTAAGAGTAGTACTGAGTATTGTTGTTGTTATTATTATTCAGACAGGAGAATCGATGGGGTTGGTGTCCGTTTTCTACCTTATGAAAATACATACACAAAGAATCAGTAGGTAATAAGAATACGAGTGCAGGAGCACATCCACTAACATACAAGGATATTGTACCATTAGTAGAGGCAAACAGGGTTTTTCTTTTTATTTCATATTGTATACATGCTTCACTCTCTTATCAACTGGACGTTCAAGTGAAAAGAGCTGAAGGGGTGGGTAATTTAACTCGTTCAACACAACAGACATCATGCTTGAAGAGCAAGTACAGAGAAAAGTATGAGACCAGTGTAAACCTCGACTCTGGAGGGGTAGCATTATTTTTGATGATGAGACTTAATATATAACTATTTTTTTTCAAACCAACACATTATACCTCTTGCTTTATGTGTTGAATTCCTAGAATCAGAAGTAAACAGTGTGGAGTGTTCGAAAAGGTATTACGATCCCAGTGTGCACACAACTGTGAGTAGGTGCAACTGTGAAGAAGAAAAAATTGAGTCCAGTTAGCTCACCTGGAGTTTGTTCATTTTTTCGTATACAGATACATCGTATCTATTAAATGTGTAGTCAGGCTTGACATTTGACAGCTTGCCCTTGGGTTTTAAACAGTGACGTGATTATTCTTATTCAAAGCAGAAATCGCATTAAATAATTTGTGTGGTCTGCTAGCAACTTGTGTGCAAAGGAGCATGTAAGAACCTAGATAGATTTTGCACATTTCTTTATCCTTACCATAATGATTTGAGATTCTTTCAAGTTATTCAACAGAATCATGATACAAGTCTTCTCACACTTGATTATACAGTGGATGTGCTAATTAAAGTTATAGATCCTACATTCTGACAAACATTCCTTCAGAGCTCCGGCAGTTCGCTCGTGTTTCATTAAAGATAAGTACACAATAATGACTCTGATAACATCATTCCTGTAGCATGTGAGTCCTGTTGGAGAGTGTGAAAAGTATAAGAACAGGAGCAATAAGCCATGAACTAAATCTCCTTAATAGATGGTAAAGGAACATATTTCCTTTGAAATGACATAATTCATGAAGAAATGAAACTATCCGTAAGCTAACTATATAAGCTTTAACTCCAATGGTGCGGTGTATCAGAGATGTCAAAAGATACATTTTACTGCTCCGATCCTCTGAACTACGTATAACTTATGAGCTAATCACGTAAGAGAATTCAAGTGAAGACTATTACTACAAGCATCCAACGAGATAACACTCGTACGTTGTAAGAACCAGCAGATAGTGTGGATATCTTGAATTTTTTATACAAACTGACCTGACTTCAGCAAGAACATAAGATTTTCAGCTAACTTACTTATAGTATTGCTGATCCCAATAAATTGTTTATTATTAGCGACCAACAGAGTATCCGACGAGTAGCTTATGCTGCCTATTGAGATCAAGTACACACACTTCAATGGATTTATTTCACTTCATTTATATTTGTGCTGCGGTCTAATACAATACATATACAAACGTTCAAACAGAAACAAGTACCCCAAGGCTGTTGTGTGCATGTGCAAGTTGTAGCCTAAAAGTCAGTCAAGTTTTGTTCGTGAGTTTAGAAAAGTATCATTTGTATACTTATGGTAAGGGATCACAATTTCATTGTGAGCACAAAAAACACGAGGTATATAAAGTGATGAAGTCCCTTGATACATATGAACAATGGAGTAGAACAAAATTTTGTTTTCTAAGCTTCATAAAAAAAGAGTCACTTGTGACGAACAAGGATGCGATGCTGGTGAAGAGTTGTTTGTGCTTGTAAACAAAAAGTTTATAACGGGAAGTGGATAAAATTGAACTTCCATAATTAATGTTACGTTAATTTTTATCTTCAGTGTAGTGCTTTTAAATGTTTTGGATTTGATCGATTTAATTTTTCTGATGGCATCAAAATACCAGTTATAATTGGAAAGAGGATACTAATAATTAGGTGTATAGCCTCCGCCGTGTGAGTCTAGTTTGGAAAACTGCTCCGTGAGATCGTCTGGAAAACTGTTTGTATCATATGTAGCAGAAAATATGTTGTCTCAACGAATTATTTTATCAAGCAGAAATGGTGACTGTCGTAGTTAAGTGACAGCAAGGGAAATTCATCTCGAATTGCATATGCACTGCTGTACATACACTGTCAATAGTAATGCTTGTGATATGATTTAATGATAAACAAGAGAACTGTGTCAGGCTCATTTGGATGCAGCATGTTCAATCTGTTCTTGTATGGAGGAAAACATGTGTCTGTTGCATAGGTCACTGTCACATTCACATGAAAACGTTAATGGGAACTACTTGCAATCTTAATCGCTCCCCTTCTCCTATATATATTTTATTATTACAATACTAAAACAAGGAACTCAGTGCACGAACGTGAAATCACATTATTCATATTCAAAATATTTAAGATATTCCTTATTCAATATTTTATTAGCTGTGGCTGTCATTAAGCCAATTTCAAGTCATTGTTGACATTAACTTCTCCAATACAAACAAGTCGTTTTATGCTCGTACAAATGTGTGCCCCTGCTGTGGTTACCTATATTGTATCTTACTTTCCCACATTTTGAACTTGGATTCTCCCTTCGTGATAATCACTACAATGGGCTTTCAACCATTCGGGAAACTCAAAGGACTGTTTAAAAAATCGAAATCCTCACTGTCATTAAGTGGTAAGAGATTCCATAGCTTTAACTGCTATAATATTTGAGTAGTCTGTGCATTAAGCTGGAACACTTGTGAATATTTCTTGAATAAGTGTTAATGGTGTCTCGGAACAACTTATAAGAACACACCCTGTGTATAATTATTATTCGTATAATGGTTACATCAATTTGTTTACAGCGCATGGCATTGGTATTACGTAATGACGGACGTGTTAAAAAATTACTAAATAATCTAAAAAGTAAAAACTGGAATTTAGCATAATTTTTCCAATAGATTTATCAGATTGTCCATCAAAAAATTTACACTATCTACGGATAGAGACCCAGGGACCACACAGGCTTTAAATCTGTCTGGTTGTAATTTTCGTAAATGGATCCATCATCCGGGTTTGGTTCCAGGCAGAGAGGACTGTTGATGATTATATTAAAATGCAAATATGTTTCATTACTATTCATAATAGCATTGATGGATAGGAGATTGAGCGTAGTAAATTACATGAAAAAAGTGAGAACCAGAACCGACCGTATAGAGATTCAGAACAACAGGGAACCTTACAACATTCTCTCAAACCCGAAATTATGGTAGACGTTTTCAACTTGAGTAAAGCTTAACGAACGGTACAAAGAAATACTTTACTAAATATATATACAAGCAGTAGATATTGAGATTGAAGGACCGACTGGCTGAGGGTCCTGCAAGCAGAACCGCAGCAATTTACCATCTGGTGCCCGTGCGTTTGACACACATGTTCTTGTTGCATCTTTAACTTTTTCATCATAAACATGAACACATATCTGTTGACGCATTTTTATCTTAATGTGGAACTTCCTCTTTCTCCCTGTTTCAAATTGAATTTATTTTTAATGTCCCCTGCTCCTTTTGAACTTGCCATGATAATATCAGAAATAATTGATCTATTAATTTATTTCAGCACTTCCGAATGTACTCACTCATTGAAAGTATTCATAGGTTTCTCAGAGTACAGCCTTATATTATATTTGATTCATACACACCTTCCAGCGCTCATATCAATTATCATCATCTTATTAAATATACGGGGGTACATACACAAAGGGGACGCTAAGGGTCCCACAAGGCCATAAATACAGGTGTCATGGTCTCAAGTGCAACTTGTCTTCATATGTGATGGTTCCGTACTTAAAAGTCGAAATTGGACGTGTTTAGAAAAAAGTGAAAAGGCAACTAATTGTTTTCCTAGGGCGATAGTCTGTGTATTAAATCAAAGCAGCCGCTGCCCTCAACGTGTTATGGAATAAATTGCTACTGAATGCTCCGCTGTAACTTTGATCTCAAAGTATACAGGAGAGTAGACAAGATGAGTCTGGTACTGCCAGCCCGGTTATTACAAAGATACAAGTCAGGTTTGAATAGTACTAAAACCTCATAGATTTCAGCTAACCATGGCAAGATAACCCAGTCCGAGGATATATACCTTGTGACATGCATAAGACTTTTGAGCTTTTTAACGTGAAGACCATTAACTTCACAATAAATTGTGTAAGTACCGTGTGACTGATGAATATTTGAGCCCTTCTTTAACCAAAGTCCATAATTTGTAAATATGTTCAGATGTATCGTCTAAAAACGCTGTTCCGGAGCTCCCTCAAGAGAAACTGGAGTTTTGTATTGACAAAAACGTTGTATGCACAGTATACAAACAAGCATTTACATGCAGATAGGTATATGTAGATGTATATACGTGAAGGCTCAGAGAGAAAAAGATGTTTCCAGGTTAATTTGCTTGTGCATTCCGTGATGAAAGCAACTTTTGAAAATGAAGGTTCGAAAGATTTTTCATTTCAAAGACATAGTCTATCTATATTGTTGAAGAGTATATAAGATAATAAATGGGGTGTTCCGGAATTCTTGCATCTACCGTTCAGTTCTTGTTGTGAGGAGAGATGAAAAACTCACTGTACAAGTAAATATGAAAAACTTTACGATGTTCTAAGGTTGCATTACAAACGACTGGAATATTCCTTGGATTTTTGTTGATTGTTCTTACTGATTCACGGTTCTTTAGTATATACACAGGCGGATGGCTTGAGACAATTATGTGAACAAGTCGGGCCCTTCAAAATAAAAATACGTTTTCCTCTCATGACCGAATATCGTCGGATGTAAGCACCTCATCATCACTGGTAATGAGTGCTTTAGTCGTGAATATGGATCGTGAATGAAAATTATTAAAGCTTTTAACGGTCGGTTGCTTTTTTCGTTGGAAAACATTTTAATTGGATCAAGTCCCTTGTCTATGTTGTTATCTCCATTTGCATTTTCCACTGTAATCTAATCACGATATGCAGGCAGCTACTATATAAGTTCCGCAGGTTTCTGTATCTCGTTTCAAGGAATGCTGTAACAGTTTAATGCATGTGGCAAAGGCACACTTACACGTACACAATTAGGGACGACGTTTGTGTATTTGACAAAGAAGCAGTCGGGGTTTCATGTGAAAGCGTCCCTTCGAACATTCAAAATGCATTTCCGTCTCTGTAATTACATATATGTCGTTGTCGTCATTAAGTGTACATGCCATCCTAACATAATAATTTTGACATTCGAACTTTAGCTATAGTGTTACTGACTGAAAGCGAGAACCGAGAATTTAAGGTGAATATGTTGTTACACTTGGGAAACATAAATAAGTACTTACTACATAAGTAAAACCAATGTGTAAAAAATTGAACATTAAAATATGCCTACATGTCAAAAATTAACATTTAAGTATATAAAAATATTTACTGGTTTATATGGCTACTTCCAATGGGAAGCAGTGTCAATGATTTTCTCTCTCTCCGTCTCTCTTACATAATTATTTTTAGGGCATAATTCCAAAGTGAAGTGCATCTGTACTTTGGAAATTGTAAAAAAAATTAATGAAAGTAAATAGAGCTATAATCTCTATTAAACCTTAATTGACACGCGGTTATTTTTTTCCAGAAAAAGATCTAGGTTTCTTCTACACCGGATCGATTTCTGAAGAGACATGTTTGGAGTGCAACCAAGTGTATAACATGGGGAAGAAACGAAAGCTGATAGATGTTTGCGGTCACCACAGGTGTTTTACATGCATAACACAAAATGAAAACTGTCGAATTTGCGGCATACAGGATCCTGTCGCACCGGCCAAGAAGTCTTTACCTTTCCGTCAGAAATTTTTTTCCGAGACAAGGTCTCCAGTTCCTATTCAACGTTCTTTAGGGAGAGCGAGTGGACAATATTCTTACGTAAATACGGCTTCCTTCACTTATATTACTTATATGTTAATATCTATTGACTTGCTTTTATGTGGGTGCACATGGTCATCAATTATTTTAAAAGAGGAAACATCTGTGATTTTCAACATAGACAAAGGGTGGAACACCAGCAGTAGTTTCGTCAATATATGGGACACCAAGACTTTCGGGGGTCCATCGAAAAGTTACACCAAATTGTCAGGAGCCAGAGTTCTGTATTCCACGCACTCCAAAGAGTTCATTGGGAAGAAGATCAGTTTTAACAACGATTAGCCGCATTCAAGAGAATGAAATTTATAACTCACATCTTTCAGGTAATCGAATATATGAATTTAAGTATTCATTTAGTACTAATGTTAGAGTTAACTAATTTAGCTTTCTTGTGTTAGCTGTGGATATATAAATATAAATAGTATTTGTCTGATATTCCATCTCTTTCTGTTACTTGCGTCGTCCGTACGAATAATTTTTAAATATGTTTTCAGCAGAAAACGACGAAGGGTTCGAGGACGCACGAAAATTCAAGTCATCATTTGGACAAACTGTTTGCAATGGTTGGGAACGATTTGTGAACAAGCGAATGGGTCACGGGAAAAGTCCTAGCCGGATGGGTCGCAGTTCACAGTTCCATACTTCATGCTCCTCGCTGGCATCATCTTCAGGAAGTATTACTCCCAGCGATCACACTAACCCTTGTTTATCAACATCACGAAGTATGCACCACGATATAAAAATATTATTTTGAATATTAAACTTTAAAAATATCTGTTGTTCAATATATGTAATATTGTGTCCAGCGTCCTACGACACAAGTTCACTTTCGCGTCACCGAGTGAATGGAATCTCAGCTATACCTGGTTCTACATCTGCATTATCCACAAAGAGTCCAATTATTGACGTACGCCAGCATGTGCAAGTGCACACTCCACGATTGTCGAGTAAGGGCAATGTGAGAAATCACGATTCTTTATGCTCCGCTGCATATGTACATGCGACAATCAAGTTGGATTTTCCTATGCATCCTTTTGCAAGATTTTTTATATTGTGGCTATTAATTTCTATAGGGAAAAATAATACACTAATGAAATTATGTTATAGTTCGCTACCCGTCATGCATCAGACAGGAGCAACTGCCTCTGAAACCATTATTTTTTGAAGTGCCAACTCAAGAGGAGGACCCAGTATTTGTTGGGAGACAATGGTTGTTTCATGAAATGGAATTGTTATTTTCAACCGAAATGAATTCAAACAGGGGGATCATAATTAGTGGGAAATCGGGAACGGGGAAAACCAGTGTATTACTACAACTTGTAGATCACAGTTGCTTTGGAAGAAGGCGTAATGCAGATCTTGACATACGCTATGCGTCTGGGAGAGCATCTTGCGACGGGGATTTATCACTCACTTATATGGAGTCCATCCGTTCTGTGGCTTCACATGTTGTGGCATATCAATTCTGTCAAGTATATTTCACCAATACTGTCATAATAATTTTTTAAGCAATGTTATTTATGCTTTATGACTTGAAAGACCAAACAAATTCAGACAAACTTATCCCTTTTTAGGTGGAAAACAACGTTTCATGCTTAGTTCCCGAGTTTGTGCATTCTATTGCAGCCCAGCTTTGTCAAGCACCTCAACTGGCTGCTTATCGAGAGTATTTGTTTGAGATGCCAAGTTGTCTGGTAGGTGGCTAAAAAGTTTTCTAATTAACAAACCACAAAATTATATCTATAATTAGTAGATTTGCAGCTGTTTGACGCTTTTGGTCATTACCTGTGGGTGTATTAATATGCATCTATGCAAATATTTCAGGAATATTTGTCAAAAGTTGAATGTCTCAGGAATCCAACTCAAGCGCTAATGAAAGGAATTCTTGAGCCGTTGACGTATTTATACAAACTCAACAAGATTGCCAATGAGTATTTTATAATTGTAATCGACGCAGTCTGTGAGGCGGAATTTCATCGCTCCGACTCTGGGGACACTATTGCTTCGTTCTTAGCTAAAAATATTCTCAAATTTCCCTGTTGGCTCAAAGTTATCATGACTGTGCGTTCGCAGCACCTCTCGATTGTCTCATTAATACCCTTCTATCGAATTAAGTAAGTTTTTTCCTCAAGCTTTCCCTAATTTTGGATACCTGTTTGGGGACCATAAATGTTTTGGAGATGAATGATTTCAAGGGAAATATTTTTACCGTTTAGATTGGAAGAAAATCAGGATGCTATTACTCAAGATTTATTTGACTACATTACTCACAGACTGAAAAAGATTTCCTTTAGGAAGAATACTCCTAGTGTAACCAAAAATGATTCGAATCAATTTGCTCTGGTGAAACGACTAATTAAACTCTCTGCTGGAAACTATCTCTATTCCAAACTTACTATAGACATGATTGAGAATGAGTATGTTTCTGTTAAAACTGCAAACTTTAAGGTGAGTGTCCTTAATTTGAAATGAGCAGTTATGAATAAACCCCCAATCCTGATTAAGCCTGCAGTTCTAACCAAAGCCTTTGCAGTTCTTGATGAGTTGTTGCAGTTGAATTTACACGAATGATTGAAGACTCTTTTATTTGCATATTCAGGATCTTCCAAAGTCCGTGTCGGAGGTGTTTGTAAAATTCTGTAGCTACAATTTCCCTACTGAAGAGTCATTCTCTAAAGTTGTACCGATACTATCCGTTTGTCTAGCGGCATTGAATCCTTTGACTCTCCTGGAGATTTACCACTCCGTTAATTGTCTCAACTCATCGGAGAGAATGACATGGGAATCTTTCGTAGGAACTTTTCAGGTAAATTATTGGCTATGTAAACAAAATATTAGTAGTAGTTAGTCATGATTGCCGGCAACCAAGTATTTTCCAAAGCTTATAATGTCTCAATCAGGGAATGTAAATATTTGCGAATAAGTGCGTTCGAAGACAGTATGTTGCATATATAAAAGAATGTCAATAGAACTTCGAGAGCAAACAAAGAGAATTGGGGGTAGCATACATAGCTCCGGGAGGCCGGATTATTATGTAAAGCTATATTAGGAAGAATAAGTAACGCAGTTGGGGCGCGTTATGACGACAAAAGTTTAAGTACTTTATTATTGTTTACTGTAAAGGGTTGTGCACAAGTCCTACCAAAGCGCTCCGACGGAACTTATATGCTCTTCCATCCGAGCTTCCGAGATTGGCTACTTCAACAGGATGAAAATGAAAATAAATTCTTCTGTGACTTGAGGTGATTTGTTTTCCTATTTACAGAAACTTACTAATAATAAGTCCCGCTTCTAATTTATTCCAACAAGGGATTGTTCACATCAGTAGACATCATATATGTATGAACCTCCCATGTATGTATATACCTATACTTCCTACAGCGTCCTTATGATATCCAATTTTATTTAATGTCCACCACCCATAAAATTCCACATTGACATCATTAGCTTAAAGCTGTTTAATTTACGACGTCCCTAAACAAAATGTCTCTGCTGGCGTTACGAAACCATGGGATTCCAAGAATTAATCTCGTTATTAAATTTTAACTTTGTTGACCTTTTCAGAATTGGACATGCTGCTATTGCGTTTCGATTTTCCAGAATAGAGGCTCCCTTAAACGAAAGTAAAACGTTGGAACTAGGACATCATATTCTTAAAGCGCATATTTACAAGAATATGCCTTCTTCTAAGACTATGACCCCTCCACGTGACTTGCAAGCTCTTTGGTTAGCCAACTGTAGTCAAGACCTATCCGGAACCCTTGCATCACCAGTAAACATATACTACCCGAATATCAAGGTGAGAAAGTTTTCATTTCATAATCTCTTCATTGTTTACCATAAACTCCCATCATGCTCACTCAGAGTAAGTTTTGGCAACCAAGTTTGCGTAAGCTTCTTTAACTGTGAAGGTGGAAGTTGAGCCCCCATGTTGGCATAAGTACGTATAATAACATTTATTTGTACAATGGGCCTTATATACATTTAAAAGGAATCTATCAACCATACCCTAGTATGAAGACAAGTTTTTTTGTCGTTGAAAAGTATTGCATCATCCCTGTTTAGCTTGGTTCTTCACAAAACTCGGTTTTGTGGGGGGAGATGGCACCGTTGTTAGTTCTCCAACCAGAAGGGCAAGTAGGTCCTAAGTAGTTTATAAGACTTTGGAAAGAGCATGTGATACGGATTTATGCAGTCATTGAGATCCGTCTGGAATCCGCACGTACTTTGTCGTGCGGCGAATAATGCTAACACACTACCAACAAGAGTCTTCCCGATTTCCTGACATGCCCCATTGCCTATTAATTATTCTTTTCAAGGTCAACAACAGCAACTTTGATTATTAGATCCGTTGCGGAGATTCAACGGAGGGCATAAATTTTTATGCTTGTTCCTTTCCTAAAGAACTTATATGTAAATATTTCCGCTCAGATTATTTCCATAGTGAATAAAAATAATTTTAAAAAAAAGTATCTCTGGGTTCATTCCAGATCATTATCGTTATTTACTTTTGTCACTAGTGTTGTGAGAGAATCTGAGAAAAGATTTTTTCCGTTCTAATTTACTGCTTGATGAAGTCATTTTCGGCGACTCCTAACCTCCCCACCCGTTCCCGTCTTCTATTGCGTTGGCTTCGCCAGCTTTTACCCTCTTCCGGGAAACTGCTGATACAGTCTATTATATAATGGTTCAAAATGTGCAGTATACACATTATATATTTTTTTGTATATTATTTTTTACTCATGCATAAAAAATGTTTCCCCCTTTTTATCTTCAGTAGAGTGGGTGGAAATTAGTAATATAGTGCTGCTATCATTGACTATTTTCACCCGGAATCCAGCCCTGTCGACGACACGCTCAATGAACATTGTAAAGGAAATATACATATCTGCAAAAAGCAACACCCCTTCCTGAAAGTGATTCCATGACAGGATTTGCATAAAAATTAAAATTTGATTTGAAGAGAAAAAAGAGTCTTAGCTTTATATGCCTGTGTCACATTGGATGTTACGGTGTTATTCTTCCAAATCCGGCTTTTTCTTACGTAGTAAGAGCCACTGTATATGTATCATCGCGATACATATAGTAACGATAGCAAGAAAGAACTTGTGGGTTAAAAATTAAAGATTATATAGGTAGTTGACAGAGATCAAACGGATTCAAGTGTCGGTATGAAAGGATGTGGACTGAATGAAGATTTTATTTGAATTTGAGATTGGGAGAGAAAATTAACTAAGTTTCAGAGAAACGGGTCTGACGTGAGAAGGCTGGTTGAACAAGGATGATATACGTAGGGAACGTCGATTGAAACCTGGTGCTTGTATGTTTTAGAGCATAAGACGATGGAAGCCTTTGAGCAAATCAATTCAATCAGGGAAATGGGAAAAGTAAAATGAAAACAACATTTTGGTATAGAATTGACCTTTATAGACGCGTGGATTCTGGTAGACAGTAGCAAGAAAACTATGCATTTTCAAGCAAATGTTATTACTTATTGTTAGAGTTTCTGCTTTTGATCACCCTAGATGAATCCTGATTCAAAGGAAATCTGTATAGTCTTTTTACAAGAAAAGGATCTGTGTTGCCTATTTTGGAGGAAGATACATCAGTATATGTACGTGTCCAAAATAGGCTAAAACTTACGTTTGCTTTTAAAGATACATACATATACAATCCTTTCTCAAGAACCTTTAGTCGCGCTTCTTGCGTCGGTCTATGTGGTATAACGGGTTCCAGAGAAACTGTTTCCATAAGACTGGCCAAGTCAAGCCTGATTCCATTACACTTATAGTGGCTGTCAATTATGTAGCTCTTTTGCAATAAATGGGCAACTGCTTTCCTATCTTCCTCTGAGAGATTGGGAGTTTACGATAAAATCGATAGTTTGATCAAGTCATTTATGAAAAAATAATTTGAGCACTACAACTCGTTCCCGGGTGTATAACTTCTACCGAATACAGGTCTCCAGGCTGCTACTTCTGGCTGGCGCTAATCCCAACGAGAGGACCCAATGGAGAAATGCACCACTTATTGCTATGTGTGCTGGAGAAGGATTAGTAGACATGGTTTCACTCCTCTTGGAATTTGGAGCCAGTATCGATGCTTATGATGACGAGGGTAACTCGGCTCTCCATATGGCAGCTGATAATGGTCAAGTTGATGTGGTCCGGCTACTAGTTCAACAAGGTGCTGTAATCTCTCAAGTCAATCATGAAGAGGAATGTGCATTAGTCAAAGCGGCCATGAGCAATCGATTGGGAGTCGTGGCTTTCTTACTAGAGCAAAATTGGGATGTCAACCCAACCAGCACCAGTCTTACCCTGTCTGAAGCAACTCAGCACGCGCTGGTGGCTGCATCTGCATATGGGCATATTGAAATCGTGGAGCATATTATCCAAGAGTTGAACCCTCCCGTGAATTGTCCGGATACATTATATGGCGAAAATCCTCTCTGTGTTTCCTGTGCCAACGGACGCTCCGATGTAGTGGAACTTCTCTTACAACATGATGCGAGCGTGAATGCTGTGAACATGCGAGACTGTCCTCCGTTGATTTTAGCTGCTATGGGAGGACACTTGTCCATAGTGAAGAGGCTCTTGGATGAAGGAGCACCTGTAAATCGTGTGGACTCTAACAACAGATCAGCTTTAATTGTGGCAGCTAAGGAGGGCCATGTTGATATTGTGGATTTACTCGTTCAAGTTGGAGCAGATGTGAATCTAATGGATAAAGACGGCTTGACTGCCCTGTCGTGGGCATCCTTGCGGGGGCATATAAGAGTGGTCCAGATTCTTCTCTCGACTGAGGTAGATGTAAATCATGCGGACATTTCTGGGAGAACACCTCTTGACCTAGCTTCTTATTGCGGCAGCGAGGAAATAACTCAGGTTTTTTTCATTTCCTACATCTAGTAGTCCCACAACAGCATAAAATATTTCACACTTTTAGCTAGCAGAGCCCTTTGAGGAATCGATACTCTAATAAGTCACGTAAAGAGAATGCAAAATACTCTATCATGGCCTTTTCTTGCTTAACTTTTAGTTACTGCTGGACCGAGGGGCAATGCTAGAGCATGTAGATTTACAAGGGGCGCGTCCGCTGGATAGGGCGGTTGGTTGTGGTCATCAGGAAGTAGTTCAGTTATTTCTTAAACGAGGTGCTAAGCTAGGCCCAGCCACATGGACAATGGCTACTGGGAAACCAAGCATAATGTAAGTAAAAGCCGGAAAGGCGCCATTCCTGCTTTTGGTTTACTGTATGAAATATGAATAGAGAAAAGTTGAGCTCATCTATTATTTACTGATTTGTGCCCCGCGTGATCCTTCCCCCCTTCCACAATGCAATCGTAATGCTGTTACTTTCCTCCTGTCGTAGATTGATCCTCCTGAATAAACTTTTGGAGGATGGAAACGTTCTCTATCGTAAAGGTCAGTTAAAGGATGCAAGCTACCGGTATCAGTACGCCTTACGAAAAATCCCAGTAAATGAATACGATGAAGATATGCAAGCTACATTTGACGAAATAAAGATGACTTTTATGCTCCACCTGAGTCGCTGCAAAAGGAAGATGAATGTAAGAAAGTATTCTAGACTAAAGTGAATATTTTAAGGATGCTTTCAAACGTTTTTTTCTTTTTAGAGGCATTATATTATTGTGATTTGAAACCATTTTCTCTGCAAGCTTTCGCGATAACACTATCAGATTTTCTCCCATTTTGCACATATTTTTTATTTAGGAGGAGCAAGAAGCTATATATTTGGCCTCCGAGGTGATCAAATTACGGCCCAACTCTTCAAAAGGTTACCACGTGAGGGCTAAAGCGTACCAAGCCATAAAGTAAGACTCGCTCAGCTCTGTCCCGTCTCCGTTTCTCCCAAATCCCGATATAAACTTCCATCGAAAAACAATTTTTCTATTTCCCCTTTACATTCACCCGCTAGATGATACACTTTTGGGAAAAAGTTTACTTTTAAAAAGAAAATAAATAAATGAAACTGACTGACGCTGAATGATATAATTAATTTAGAGAGATCACAGAAGCATTGAATGATGTGAATCGGGCCATAGAGTTGGTGGGTCACAATGCGGAGTTGAGAAGACAACTTTTTCGACTCAAGGAAGAAATGACTCGAGAATCTCGAAATGAGACAAGAAACATGTCTCCACGTTTAGCCAATCCGTCGCTCACTTCTAGTTATTTCAAACGGAGTAACACTTCAAATAGTCCGACGACGGGTACAGCCAAGGAAAATCCTATCATCTGCCTGAAAGAAGCTGCCTTGGCATCTGATGCAACCACCGTTCCTGTCCCAAAATCAGGGAAAGAAAGGGTCCTAGCTGGATGAAAACTTCAAGACCGAACGAAAGGTAATGTAGAGTAATACTTGCGTCGTGTCGAGAACGTTTTTCTGTTCTGTACGCTCCGTCGTTTATTGTTCCATACACAACTTGGAAGACATCCGGTGAGTAGAGCATAAAAGAAAGTAAACGAAACTTCATTCTTTAAACAAGAAAAATGACAATTGGATGTAGTGTTATTGTAGATTCATTCACATTGAGTGGACTTGTAATATCTTTCCAAAAGTATTCAAAAACTTAGGGTATGTTTAGCTTTCGCAGAGACTCACCTCCCTCAGGTTGTTAGTTTTCTTCATAGGTCTTACCACCCTTGCGAAATCTGTCTGCTGCTGTATAGCTTTGACTCTCTTTTTATTGTCAGGTATCCCAAAAAGCATTTAGTGCCAGCAAATCATTTGATCAAGTTTTAAAAAGCTTTGATTTATTGTACTATGCTAGCCTTTTAGCAAAATCACTAGGGAGTGAATGGCACGTTCATTTTGGGATTTCTTTTCTTGGAAAACAGATACAGCAGATTTTAGATTTGTAGAAACATACTTGCATTGCAGTAAGATTTACTCATGGAAAAGAATAAAAAGATTTTAGTTCGTAAGAATAAATGCATACGTGCATGCGTGGAAGACGTGTAACTGTACTTTAAAAAATAACTTTGAAGGAAGTCACTCTAAGGAACCAAACTACTATACGAGTTATCATTCTCAAGTTTGTACCTTATAAACAGGCAAAAAATGAGTCCTAAAATTTGTATCCTATTTAAAATATAAAGAACCTTGACGTTTATAACATGTACCTTAATTTGTTAAACCCTTAATAAGCAATTTTGTTTTTGTCACAATCGAAATAAGTAAAAATATCGAGTGTTTATTTATGTAGAGGCTATACTATACAAATGCGTGTGTATCCATCATAACATTTTACGTTAGATTGTACTAAATATGACATAAGTAGAGTTGCCAGAGTATATTAGATGTAACGATGATTATGTACTATGAGTGTATTTGCATTTCCAAATTCTTTTTTGGGCCATTCCGACGTTGGCAAGACATTAATACTATTATAGACCTTATAACATATTATACGTATAAAAATGTGTGCAAGCGTAATTTTCATAAGACTTAAGATTTTGAATATTAATGTAGCAATTTATTATTATAATATAATAATATTCCATATTTTAACGAGATTTAATTCGAACCCTTCGTCTGAGACTAGAAGGTTTTTGGCACCCATTAACGTTAAGTACTCATATGAAGACGGCAAAAACCTGAGTCTGGAACGAACGAAGTCATAATGTTTTTTTTATTTTGACACAAAAAATGTATATTTTGTTGGTTCGGATTCAGTGACCTTTTTGCCTTCTTATCACTCGTTGGTTGTGCACTTTGCCAAAAATCCCTCAAAGACTGATTGTACTCTTTTTGTCTGTCGAAAGATTAAAAAAAGTCTGTAAAATAATAATTTTTCACCTTATGGATTTTATTTGGTAACACATAATGTTAATGTATATTATGTTTGGACACGGTTTTGATGAAACTTACTATTTGTAGAACTTACACTATACATGCTCATATCATTCACTCCTAAAATTAATTGAAAGTTTATTATGATTAATTTAAAAGCACTTGAGTGCATTATAATTTAATAATTATTAGGTATGTTTTCAACTATTTAACAAGTTGTCAACTGCTGGACTATGGCTTAATTGTCGAATATATGGCCAAATGTTACTTTATTAAAATTCGATTCCAAACAACTACAAATCCATTAAATATTTTATGGAGACTACCTCATATGTGGAGTGTAATTATCAAGACTACGATGACGCAAGTTGAAGAGAGCCTTGTTTTGTGTACATGCATTTATCCTGACTACTGTAACTTGTGTGCCTGAAAATATGTTTCCTGCCCAAAGAATTTGTAGAAATATTGCAGTATAATATAAACTAACTACTTGAATGTAGGAGGAGATGAGAAAAAAGGGCAAAAATATTTCTTGTTGTACAGAACGACTTTGTGAACACTTTTTTTATACTAGTGGAGCACATAAGATGGGCGCAAGTCTGGAGGAAATAACGCAAGATTTTTTTGTCTGCTACACTAGTATGTAGTACATGGAAATGTACTTATAAGACAAGATATTTTACTTTTTATTTATTGTTATGATTTTGAATTATATGATATGAATCAACGAACTACTCTAAATTATTTAAGGTTTTTAGACTATTGTTCTCAAAAGTATTACAGTTTTTTACAAACTTTGTTTACTATTATTATAGTAATATAATAATTCAGCAGCGTTGTCGGTAATGTACTGCTTGCTTTTGATTAAGTTTTAAAGTGGAGAGTTTTTCTTTTCTGCTGTGTAGTTACATTTATTATATTTGAAACATTATCGTGTAGAATATCTAAGTCTGCATGCCGCTATTCAAGTCAAAGCTTCAAGAGCTTTAATCATTTTGCATACGTATGCTACACATATGTATTTTTATTAGCTTGCATGAGCATAATTGCCCCGTAATAATGTAATGGGGCAAGGTGGAATAGCGCTACCTACGTAAGAATTATCTTAAAACATGTTCTCCGGTGAGTTAGATATTAATTACACTGGACTCATTTGGGCGAGCAATACGCTTTAATCAATATTTGTTATCTGTTATTATTTATTACTTACTTATTTACTACATTTAAGAATAGTACTTGAATGAAACCAAGACGTTAATGTTAAAAGAAGAACGAAGGGACAACTTTAGTTGTATTGCAACTACGTTGTGTGAAAACAATAATAAATTGTTAGATTTTGCTGTTATACAAATAAGTGTAGCAAAAGCAAAAGTTTTTGGTTTAATTGTCCTAGTACAAGATCGAAGATAACATGCATTGTAATAAAAAAAATTAAGGAATTTATGTACAGAAAAAAGTGTGCGTGTGTGTCTGTAGAATCAAAGGTGAGAGAATTTTTGAATTGTTTTCATCGAAGTTTGTTGATGCACAACGGTATTTTGCTTGGTAGAAAGCAGATTTGTGGAACCTTGAGTTCTTATAGTAGATACTGTAGTAGTATAGTTCTTCAATGGTTGTAAGAACATATGGGTACTCTTTTACTCTCGCTGAACAATGCGTTCTAAGAGTTAATTAAATGTTATACTTCCATTGTAGTGTTACACTGACTGATTCATGGGACAGTAGTTTCCTAATATAGAATTTGAAGAAAGAATGACAAAATGTGTCAACTAACAAATATAATGTAATGCTAGACAATCTGTTTTATTAGACATGAAATATTTGCTCGTATATACGTATACGTACACTTATTAGATCTATAGAAACATCATTCAAGGAAACAAATCATAGTAATACTTGTTACCGCATGACTTAGCTGTGGGTGTAAAAGCGAAGAAAATGCTCCGTAGTCACTATTAAATGTACTTACACTTTTGTAGAAGTCCGAATGAAATGTGTGTACTTTACTCATTTGAGCTTATCAAGTCATCAATAAAGAAATAGTAAGACTCGGCAGCTTCGTAAGACCCAAAGTCCCTCCCTGTCCTTGTTCAAATATCTTCTCGAGTAATTATGATAACCAATAATTTTACCAGCATGACATGTATCATATTTTTCAGGAACATATGTGTCGCTACTTTTTCTACTTGTATCAGTCGTATCAGTACATTTGTACTTCATCTATTGTATCACATCCCATACTTACCGCATCGCTTGTACATTTTAGAATTACTTACATCATTACATCTTACAGCATCACTTGTATCACTGTATTCTTGGAGCATGATCTCCCCTATGATTTCATTCTTATATAACGTCACTTGTGCTATCAGTGCCTGCGTCCACTATCACATATTTATCATCGTAATTTCACAACAGCGAATGTATCATCCTATTTTTTTCGGCACGTCACTATCCAAGTCTTAGTACTTAGTCACTATCTTCCCCAATATATCTTTCAAGTTGGGACTGACCGACCGGGTGAACTAAAATCCACGGCAGTTCCAAGAACGTATATTTGTGAGAGCTCCGTGTAAATGGGAAATAGTCATCCAACATAAAGCATTGTATTACAATGGTTGTAATAACATGAAACTCTTGAAACTTGTATTTTTCCTCTTTGCCTGCCAGATCCCTTATCAAAATATATTTAATTATATTTATATATAGATACACATTGCTTCACATCCCTTTAATTACTTCGTACTTCTGCGCTGCTCATTGAGATCTACATACCTATGTATAATATTCTTGTTAAATATTTCGGATTAGGTTTCCCGCATGTACGCTAAAATCTGCTTGTACTAATCGCATCATTATTTGCACCTCGATTCCTCCCTCGTATTAATTCTGGGAAAATTCCTGGCAAAGTTTATCCTCCACCGATTGTAAGTACGTATATAGCTACGAGTGTAGTACAACAGCAGAAACAAACTACAATACGGGCAGAACAAACTACAATACGGACGGAACGTGTATAAATTAAATGCATAAACAGTGATGTTTGTACCTAACTGAGCTTATAAACAGAGGCCTTAAAACAAAACAGCTAGCGCATAAATCCTGAGTTTGCACCCAACTCATCTTGTAAATAGAGGCCTTAATATCTAAACTAGCACATAGCAATAGTGGGTTTATACCCAACAAAAACGTATGAAGAACTTATAAATAGAGGACTTATACCCAAGCTAAATATATAAATGCTTATATAAATAGTGGGTTTAGACCAAGACCAAACAGACGTATGGGCCAGGTTTTTGCCAGCAGGAGATGACTACATGGTGGAAACAAAACCTTGACGTAGTATTGTGTATACAGGGTATGAATGTTTGGTACCTGGGAAGGGAACGAAATGCCATGACACAGAGGGGCTTTCAGTATATATCGACAAGCAAATGAATTAATTTAGACAACCTCTTTAGTTTTTCTCCACAACAAACCCTCTGTCTCTCTATTTTCCATCGCGTCTAGATAATTATTGCAGGAATTTGTTGAAACATACAGGAATTAACAGTAATAAGCATACAACCACATGCTAAAGTCATCACACACAGTTCCCCGTACATTGGCACATGCATAATGTATGTGTTTACCGTGGAAAAGTTAAGTGAGAAAACATATTGATTGTTCACCAATTATGAGGTGGTTTTCTCGAGTACGAAACGTAGTTAAAACTTGTTATGGTTAGGTAAATTTGCACTTTACTACACATTAATCAAGGGAGGTTGGGTGATTTGCGTCTGCACTGGAATTTTGAGAACTGATTTTACACGGAATACATTGAGGTTAAAATCTTAACAAGAACTGTCGATTTGGGGGTAACTCTTTACCCGTCGTGAAGGTAGGAATTATAGAAGTAGAAGTGAAAACCCAGAGCATGTTTGCCTATTCCTAAGCTCATGTGAGGCATAGTGAGAAATGCATTAGTATACATAGTGGGTAGGGTAGAAATTCGCGTGGTCGATCCTCGTCTACCTCGCCTGCTTCTCACTCGCTCTCCCTCTGCTCCTCTCTTGGTTCTTTCTCTCGGGTCGTAGTCACCACATACATTTGTCGGTCTGCCGGAGTATATATGGCGAGTGAATTGGAAGAGTCAGGTTAGAAGTGCGCTGGAAGCATCGTATTCCACAGTTGTCAAACGTTACCCCTTTCTCTCTATCTCTCCACGCTCTGCTGTCTCGCCAGAAACATTTCACCATCGAACTAATTTACGTACAAGTGATATTGCATACGACAGCTCTCTTAAACCAGTAAGCAGTTTCTGATTCCATCACATTCGCTTTCTCTCTTCTCTCGTTTTTCCTCCATACTCCTCATTCAGAGAATCAAGTCTTAAAGCAACAAACACCTGGTTTACTTAGCATTTTCCTCTTCGGTGGTAAGCAACTCACGATTAGTCTCTCCACATCTCTCCGGCCGTACTGTACGTCTTTTTTCAACTAGCTGCCCAACCTTTCTAGGTCGACCTGTGGTAACCACAAGGAATGTCCTACTAGCCCCGCCGACTAGATAAATCGCAGAAGGTAAACAATTTTTAGATTTCAACTTCTAGTTAATCATGTAATCTTATTCTGCGATCATTTACAATGCAAAACTCAAGGATCTATTAGAATTGAAAATTACTAATGTATTAGCATTAAAATTTTTGGGTCTTTCAGTATTCATAATTCCGAGTTCTTTTAGCATTCACAATTCCTGGATCTTTAAGCATTTACTAGTCATGGATCTTCAGGCATTCACCATATCTGGGGAATCTTTCAGCATTGACTAGTGCTGAATAATCTTATAGCATTAGCTATTCTTGAGAAATCTGTTTAGAATTCCAAATCCCTGGATCTTTTAGGATTCGAAATTTCTGAATGTTTTAGACTCCGAAATTTGCACTGGACATGTTGTTTTGTTCCAAGAGACCTTCTTAAAACATTGGGTATAAAGGCGTCTTTGAACAAAATTTTAACATACTAATCCATATGCATAATGTTGAAATTCATATCCTTTCGAAGGTAATTTTGAAAATCTACATACATTATTCAAGATGCAGGACGAGTACTCAAAATCATGTAATCATAGCATCAAGTGGACTCATTTCTTATTCTAGACTTTCATTTCCTCATCGTTGGCTTGGCTTTAGACACCCTTTTTTGTCCTCTGGTCGTTTTTATACCTTTCCCTGTTTAGAGTTTATTGTAGCTCATAAACGTTCTTCCCATTTCTCTTAACAACTATAAAATATTTTCTACTCAGGCGAATCTAGCAACTTGAATGTAATAAGTTGGAACTTAAATAGTATAGCTTTGAAACTTCAATACGCTCCCTACAGTCATTTCCCTGGATTTCCTCATTTTGTTCCCCGGGCCGACGAAAAATGAGTTGACATTGAAGTCGAGTGTAGAAATATGTATAGCTAAATACAAAGGGGAAATACGAGTAAAATATTTACATGGGCAACAAGAGTCATAAACTGGTTTTAATTTTGGGCTCGATTGTGCCCGAAAAATTAACGCGGAGTATGAAGTAAGAAAGTCACACGGAGTGAGCACAGCTCAATAATCAGGCCTAAAGGTAAATCTCAAAGGGGAATCTCATCATGCCCCAAGTCTCGCCCACGCAGAAACCAAAGCCTCACCCAACATTTCTTACGTCGATTTATATGTCTATGGATGACGACATGCTAGTCTCGAATAAAGATAAGTCCTCTCTCGCCTTGTGGAGAGATGCTAAAATGGGGTAACTATTAGAAATCTACAAAAGGATAGACATAAAATGTGAAAATTATTCAGGATTTGTCATGGAACATCCCAGGGATATTAACAAGTCAAAGCTGGTTCAGCTAGAAGGTCGTTGTTGGAAAGGAACGTGAACACCCCACTTTTTATCACCATGTTATCTCTCGAAAATTTATGTTTCTTGGCAAAAACTGTGATTACGGCGTAGAAAAAAATTTCTATTTCCAGAATAAGGCGGTTGTTGTTGCATATATCGCCAAAACTCACCAGGGGGGATGGGGGAATTCGAATGAATTTTTACGAAAAAGCTAATAATAGGAAAGGCCAGATTGTTTAATCGTTTGTTAAAAATCCCACGGAAACACGAGATAACTCAGACGTTAACATCACTTTCATTTACTATCCCCAAGAGCTTTTAGGGAATTTTCACTTGCTGATTTCCAGCTATGTAAGGGATCTGTTGAATTGTTGCCAGATTTTAGTATGATGAGAGTTTAAATTGAAAATGAATCATACACTTTAGTCCGATTTATTTGTGTTTGTTCCGGATTTCCAACATGGCCTTCTCTTCCATACTAGTGCACTACTCTGAGTAGTAATGTAAAGTGTGGTGCAACGCAGTGTACTAATGGAGGATCACGTTGCATTGTGTACAGTTGGCTTTGTACGCAAAGAGAGCAATAGTTTTTTGTCGAAAGGAAACTGTTAAAAAGGGAAAGAAAAAGAAGCCCTGGCGAACTAGTGTGTACAGTCAAGAAGTTTAGTCAAGTTCATGCATTCCCCCATGATTTAAAGAACCACTTGCAGTTTAATGAACATATATACACATACAGCCTTGTCTAAGATTATGTAGATTGTGCATCTTTATCAGGGATGTTCGAGGGGAAAGATATTGTTACTTCTATGTCTAATGCTTGCTCTTTTCGATGCAAATGGATTTATAAATCATGTAGAGCAACTAATGCTACAGCAAGTAACAAAGAAATGGGGCTGACCCAACTGTCGATTCGAATTTACCAAAGGCATTTGTCTATTTTTTTATTTCTATTTTCTCTCTCTTCCTCCGCAGCTACAGAGAAAATTTATAGTAACTTTCGAACGAAAAACGACCTTCACGGATATGAAATTGCCGATTTTCACTCTAAGCTCGACCCTGTGGTGTGCGACTCTCATGTCGACACTTTGTCTCGTCCTCTGTTTCGAAAATGAAGCTGAGCGACAGCATTTATCTTCGCTGAACCTCAAGGAGAATCTTGATCATTCTCGGTGGACACCACTTAACGATAGGATCGCCTTGAAGGACTTGTATGAGGTTTGTTCAACCATGTTTACTTTCGTGTCAGATTTTGCAATTTTGGAATCAGTTTCCCCCTCTCTTGTTCACTGTTTCGCTTTATCTACTTTCAGCATTTGACTTTTTCCGCCACATCAAGTTTCTTTTTCATAGTCCCATATATTTACGCTTCTGAAATGTAATTTGGTTTTGTTGGTAAACAAGTTTCTTGTTGAATTTATTTTTTATGTGGCAGTGAGTCAAGCAGGAGATTAATGAAAAGGAATAAGTGGGCGGATGTCTTTTTGTAATTGTTGACGTTTATAGATGTACAGAGAAGGCGAGCCTCTGTGGAAAAGAGCTCCAGCTGCTGGTTTCTATGGCATGCGAGGGAAAAAAGTTCCTGGACAAAATTTCTTTGGGATGAGAGGTAAAAAGGGTCCATCGGGATTCGTGGGGGTGCGGGGAAAGAAGATGGATACAAGATACCTTGGGATGCCGGATGGCTTCGAGTCCTTGGACGCTGATGTCATGGGAGACTTGTGGAGTTCGAAGGAAGCAATGGAGCATCAGGCTAAACAGCAGCAACTTCTTGGTGACAATCTCTTAGCTGACCATTTAGACAACAAAAGAGCACCCGCCGAAGGCTTTATGGGTTTACGTGGGAAACGAAATTCAAGCCCGAAGGAAAGTTCCAACAACGCTGCTCTGCATTAACTGGACCCGCTCTTTGTACATGGATATAATCTCAAGGGTAGAATAATATGTAATTTATCTGTAAACTCAGACCTTGTTGTGTAAGAAAAAGAAGTTGCTTTTTCTATTTTTTTCTCTCTCTCCCACTCTTCTTATGTCCCTTTACTAGTTTTATCTGCAATGATGGTGTACTCATTTGAATGAGAGCCTCGTTTTTCTCTCTCTCCCCATCCCACTCATTACTCAACTCATAAATTTGTAATTCCATGCTACATAATGTTGTAGGAGAAAGTTAAAGTAAGGATGGAACTCTCTATCATTCGATTACATCGTCACATCCCGTGGCTTTCCCTAAAATCACAGCGTTATCTCTCATTACGATGCTGGCTTGTATAAATATGTGCATAATTTCACCCAAAGCTCCAGGCTGATTTCCACTTAAGCCATTCATATTTAAGAGTTCCACCTTCCCTGTTGTGTTACTTGAATAGATAGTAGCAGCCTGTTCTGATTATTCTTCTTGCTGTCGTATATATGTAAGTAGCTCTGTAGTAGAACACTACCAGGTATGTAACCATGCAGATAGAAATGATAAAAATACGTTATCTCCAGTCAGTGTTTAGTATTGAAATTTTAACTCGATGTACGGAGAGTTGTAATTGTGTTATGCACTCCTTGCACTCTCTTCTTTCCTCCCCGTGTATACTTCAGATCCATGTGCCACTTTTAAAAACATAAGTACCTTAATTATGCGTACCCTCCTTATTAAGTAATCAATGTCGATATATTCATGTGAACTGATGTACAGCTGTAATGTGATGTATGTAATCAGAGGCTACCCCACCAGGTATATAGTAGTATATATATCCTACGGAAATGTAGATCGATACATCCTATATATGAATATAAATATATATATGTATATGTCATAAAATTTAATGCATGTAACTCGTCTCTATATATATTATATGATCCACACAAAATTAGCGAAAACAAATTAATTTATCATTTTAAGTTGTTTTATGGTCAACTCTGTACATACTAGTCTTGTTTTGAAATCCGAGTGAAACATCGCATGCATATTTTAGAAAGGAAAACGTACAGCAAAAGGAATTGCAAAATAATTAGGATTATGTAGCGTCATTCCTGAAGGTTGTAGCATCATGGACGGTTTATCATCGTACACATTTATTCCCTCGAGTCCATTCAGGAGTAGCCCGGTTTTTTAGTCCAAGCTAAAATTTTCATGCCTTTAAAAATTTCCTGAGATATATTTTTGGTGTATACAATTATCATGTAACTATATTGTAGCAATGTAGTATATAAAATATGCTTTCAAAATTTTTTACTCCGGTAAATTGATTCAGTCAGTATTTATTATTCAGTACTACTTTAGTTACTTTTCATGCTACTTCCTCCATGAAGTAAACTTACATCGTAATATGCTAACTAAAATTGCTGCTAGAAAATGGAAGATTAATGTCGTCTGTACGTAAACACTAAAAGTAGCGGATATAATTTATGCGATTCTCTAGTGAGACTGCAATTTTGCTTTCTAAAGCGGAATATACAACATATATGGCTATACACGGTTTGGAATGTCATTTCTAATGGAAAAGCGAGTTATTTCTATTGTTGTTTGAGCAAAACATATGGAACTACGTAGGCGTTTGTGACTTCAACCGTCGACCATTTAGTAAATCTGTATTAAATCATAATAACTTGGTTATTTTGAGGAGCAGCTTTGATTTTCCTTCCGGCTTTCGTTCAAATTCTGGAAAAGTATGTACCTATAATACATGTGTATATCTCTACACTATGTCAATACTGAATGTTTAAAGAAATATATGTGTAAATTATGAAAACAATTCTGAGGCTAAGGGGAAAATATTAAAGCTGGCGGAAAATTGCATTCCATCTATACAGATTCTATGAATAAAGATAGTGAATGTTCGATTGCTGTATAACTACGCAGTGCTTAGTTTTTCTCTTGGCTGTAAAAGTATTCCAATTAAATAAAAAATGTTGTATATTTACACTTCGCTGCAAATCACCCTCCATGTTATGCATCAAACGGGGCAATCTATTCCAGCATGTTCATAAAGCAAAGGCATATTTATCTTTTTAAGCTGTTTGAATTGAACATAACTTTCCAAGTTACAGTTCATTGTGCATTGATGTGGCATTTCTTTAATATCATTGCTATTTTATCCTGATTCCCAAGTGAATTTGCTGTGTTTGCATCCACATAAATTTGCTGTATGAACATTAATTGTACGCTATATGATCATTAATCGCACAAGAATTTGCTGTATTATTACCATCCATCCTACATAAATTTCTTGTATTACAATCAATCGTGCACGAAATCGCTACATTCTCATACATCCCACACAAATTTGTTGTATTATATTTATCCTACAGAAACTTTTTGTATTCTCATATATCCTACATGAATTTGCTGAATTTTAATTTATCTTACAAGAATTTACTGCATTAATCGTCCTCCCCAGTAATTTTTCAGCAAGTTCATTTTATTTCATTGGGGTGGCAAGTTCGGGGATAATTTTTAGACGTACAAATTCTGTAAATACTCTGCTAGTCCATTATACATACCAGATTTTTCGGATTTTTAGCCATTTATATACTACGCATGTTATGATGAAGATAGACAATACAGTCATTACATGTACGAGTGGAAAGGGAGCATATCCCTCATGCAGAGTAGATCATTCATCAAAATTATTGGTGTCACCTCAAGTTTGGAGCAGCTTCTAGTTGTAACCACGCTGCACGACCGTCCCAGGGTGAACGTAGCCCGAGTCCTCCTCACACGTCTTTTGAACATCTACTAGTTGTTTCCTTCCTCTGTAACAGAGATATGACTTTTGCTCACATTAATTGAAACTAAGGGTTTCTATTGGAACGGGTTTATGACTTCATATAACTCATGTATCTACAGTTTTTACTACGGACACCAAGCATAGCTATTTCGTTTACGAAAAGTAACCACTTGGCTGACTCTACCCCCCACACTGTTGTACAAGACGACCAAAGATAATTCAATAAAAGATAGGCATTATATGTTCTAGCAAAATTGCAAAGGTTCACTTAAGTTTTGTCTAGAATTTCCTTGTCGAAAGTCAGAATCTAGCCAATATGCATGATATTCATCCACTTGGGAAGCACAATTGATCATAAAAGTTTTATCATCATAGACTCGAGGAGATAGAAAAGACCCGAAGAAAATGGTGAAATGAAATTCTTCTTGCCTTTAGCTTGACCACAACAGCAAGGTTGAACACAACAACTTGGAAAGAAGCTGAATTATTCTGTGCTTCTATCTTCAAGCATTAAATACACATACTATTGACGTGATGGCAGGATTACATCTCTATTGACTCCAGCAATGACTCGATAAGTCTTGTGCGTTACGACGCAATAGTTACTCACGTTTCCCCTAAGAACAATTTCTAATTGAGGCCACTTAATATATGTTTAGGCCTTGTGGGGGAAGTGGTCTTTTTATGCCGAGTTTATGGGAATAAATCACATTCATAATCCGTTGTGAACACTTTCTTTCACCGGAAAGGGAACATTTACGACGGTAATGACTAATCCGTAACGCGAACATGACGTGTGAAATAATTTCTTTGGAAAAACTATTTTCACCAATAGCTTTTGTGACCTGAAACGCTCACCAATATTTGTGACCTGAAATGCTCACACCGATAATTGTTACCTAAAACTGCGTGCAGTTCGATTTTTACGTGCCAATGAGCCCTGATTCCATTTCATTTAGTAGATTGAAATTCGGTGACGCCCAAACATTATTCTATAACAACTCGTTTCCAATGTCCAGTAATTCCGATATGTGTAAATAGTAAAAGATTTCGATTGCAAATTACTAATTAGATCTAGATAGAGATGAGGCGAATATAAAAGGATTTTGTTCTGTGGCTTTAGTAAAATATTTGCTGTGGTACGGAAACAGCTTTAAAACAAGTATGTAAAAGTTGAAAGACCCCACGCTGTAGTCACCAAAACGGGAAGATATAATCAGCCGGAGAACCGCTCAGGAAGCTCAAGTCTCTAAAGTACTAATTTTCACCTTTGGAGTCCACGAATCTCATGAATCTCTCCAAGTTGGAACAATCTTAAATTTTATTTACATACACATGAAATGAGTGCCTTGAGCGAATATACCCAAGTAGTATTACAACATTCCGAAATTGGACACCGCTTTGACATTAATTGGGTTTCATTCTCCATAGCATTTCACTTCATAAATTCTTCACGTTGTTGCCACTTTCATTTGCAAAGTAAATAACTGCAATCTCTCTACGCCAGCCAGCAAGCAGTCTATGTGAGAACATATGTTTGTATATCAAAACCTAAAATTAAGTTTTGCTCCTCTTTAAAATAGCAGACCCCTATAAAATAATTACTTTAACACGTTACCTTCATGTTATTTTAAGAAACAAGCTATGCACGTCAGCCTTAAGTTCCCTTCTTACACTTTGTGTTCATCCATTCATAATTCAATGCTCCACAGGCATTCGAAAATTCAAGGTATGTATGTCAACTACCGTTTAATCCTTTTAAGTACATGGACTCATTTCTTATTCATGGCCAGCAACTGTACACCTGGAAAGACACTGTTTGGATTTATATTAGCCTAGTTGGTAATCAATGTTTATTGATTATTGCTGCGCTGATCCTAAATAACGCAGCAGAGTAACTTAATTAAACATGGAACGCAGTTGAACATTTGAAATCATAATATTAAGCGTATGTATAAGTATCACAGCACGCGCTAAACACACTTGATTAATTTAGTGGGTTCAGTTTACCCACTCTTATTATTTACTGTTAGTAGGATGCAGTCCTGAAGAGATCCATAATTATTCCAAGATAATGTACAAGTGGTTATCGCTCTTCTCATTTCAATCACGCACATTTCTATACACGGGTAGTTTCAGTTACAAAAACATATACACAATTTTAGAAACTAATACAAAATACTCCATGTGGTATTCCATTGCTGCCGAGATTTCGATTTGTTCATTTGCTTCCTTCAATCAGCTCCTTGGAATACATTCATGTCTGGACAAACAATACGATATCAATGAAGCTCCCGGTTCATTGTGTGCCAGCAGAAATCGATTGGGGCTTCACTTTAGTAGTGTAATACAGATGTAGTTGAAAAGCTGTTGAAGCTGGAATAAATTCGCATTCGTAAATGCCAAGATTATGAATTCGTTATAGATCTTGCGGATAAACCAAGGACCACCCCATGTATTTACAGATATCTACGATACTCGCGTGGGTGAAGCTTGAGGAAATGGATGAACCACATTAGGGAAGTTTGCTATGTAAACACACATCACCTACACAACTGTCAGAGAATAATTTTACAGTTTTAGTGTACGACCCTGCAGCAAAGAAATTTATTTCCGGACTAGATCAGCATCAATAACAAGACTTCTACTTGATTTACTTTCACTTGTGGGTTGCATGGCGCCGCTGGACTTTTGCCTACAGCACCAACCGAGAGATTCAGGGACAAAAACTATCTCATCGTTGAAAAGACCGTGAGCATGACGCTGTCGACAATTCATAGTAGAAATGAGTTTTCATGCTATGGGAACTATTACATGCTTTTAATTGCGGGTTGGCAACGTGAGGGAGGCGTGAAATAGATAATGGCAGCAGAAATAATTACGTGTGCGACCTAGCACTGCATTCAATAAAGGTGTACACAGGAAAGAATAACTCGCGTGTTGATTTTCGCTGTGTAAATACATATAAATGCAACTAAACCAACGAAAGTAAGCAACTTAATTTCCCAACCGAAATCTAATGAAAATGAACAAACTCAAATTATATCCCCTAGCATTCATTTTACTCATTTGATTAATCAAATTTTTTCGTCTTTGAATAAATACCGACATTCATTTCGTATGCAGACGCCTTTGTGTGATTTGTTTCTCAAATCCCTATATATGACTTCGTGTTCAAATCCCTCATATGTGCGATTTCATGTCAAATCTCTCATATGTATGATTTTATATTGTCAAATCCCTACATTAGATCTTGTATTCAAATTCATTCATATGACCTTTTTGTATTCAAATCCCCGTACACGATTTCTTGCGCATTTCAAAAGTTCTTAAGAGTAATACTAGTAGCATGTGAATGTCGGCTGCACGTTGGATGCACTTTTTGGAAGACGACACAGTATAGAATCAGCAGTATAAAGAGCGTTTTTCTTTTGGTTGTATTATGTCACTAGTCACTATTATAGCACTTGTACAAAAACAGGGCTAACAAATCGGCGGCCCATAACCTGAATTGTGTTGACTGGTTAACATGTATGTTGACATGTATAATCATATTTTAAGCTACATTTACGTCACACTATGGGAAAAAAACTGGCAAAATGTTAACGCGGGTTGAATCTCAATTGAAAATCAGAGTTCCAAATCAACACGAGGGGTGTAGTAAATCTGCACATGATACTGATAGATGCCAGGGTAAGTATGTTACTACACTGAATTACACTGACATGGAATCTGGATTAGAAAGCGTGGGTAGGTTGCGAGAACTATGGATCCTTTTACTACTGGAATTACAAGTCCTTTAGAGAAGCGGGAGATCTGTCACAGTGACGAAGTGCATTAAGCTTACCATATGCTAATCAATTATGCAATCCTTACAAATTTCCCATGAGTTCATCTAAGAAAAGATGGATGACGTAGAAAAATCTTCTTATAAAATTACAAAAGAATCGTTTTCATTCTTGGACCAGCTCCAACCATCAACATCATCATCATCAAAATCAAACTTTCCCCTCCACGAACTCAACTATCACCCAGAAGCCTAAGCTCCAATTGATGAAGCTCATGTAAGCTCTCTCTGTATTCTTCGTTAATCTTTTGTACCCTCAACCCCGTAATCACAGCCCTGAATGGATTTCCAAAGGAAATTAATTTACGGTTATCTTTCCTGATTTTTGTTGCCTTAATTAATATTTCTTACTCATGTTAGGCTACAATGATACGTTGAAAGAGAGACTTTAATGCGAATCCGCGTATTAACTTTTCAAATTTCGATTTTAAGCTAATTTAAAATTCCGTATTGTCAAACACAGGAAATCAATACGTATGTGTACATGTAAAGATTTAGTTGAAATTGAAAGAGCATGGTTGGAAACGAAAATAATATCAATCACTCACTCACTCACTTGCCAAACATCAAAACACGATTAGCACAGCAAAATAGCGCTGTGTCGAGGAGTTTAAAAGGAGTTAAATTGACAAAGAGTCCTAGAGTAGAAGTGAACTCCTAAAATTCGAATGGTAGTCAAAATTGTAGTACTTGAAGCAAGGTTCAAAAATATCATACTCACCACATTCTCTCGTGCTATAATAGTCTGCATCATAAATCATTTAGAGAAAACAGGCGTCCACAGGCAAACATCAAAGACATCAAATAATTTTTCCATGAATTTTACCAAACACTTGCTTTGATATTTGACGGAGTAGCGTGGAATCTTCAAACTATCCTCAAATACCGGTAGTTCGCATGGATTGTATGGACTGACATCAAGCATCACATAAGTCTACAGCTCTATGGATACTTAGCGTTCGAAAATGAAAATCTACTGGGCACTGGACCTGTCTTTACATGACACAGTGAGAAAAATCCATTAATGCCGTTGTGGATGCCGTCATGCGTTCAACCAGGAAACCTAACATTAGGATAGGGATGATGGTGAAATCCTGTGGAAACCACAATCACAACAATAAAAATTCCAATGAAAAGTTTATACCATATTCTGCAATTCCATTGTAAACATTTGTTAAGCCATAAAAATAGAGCAGAAGAGAGCATGAAGTGTGTATTCTGTATAGTTTCAGGTGGAGGCTGTGGAGAGAAGAGAAAAGAGAAACTCTTTTACACTTGATGGTGAGTAGAACGTCATGGTTGATACGTAAGTTAAGTTTGCGGGAGTTGGGAAGAAAAAGAATGGAATCATCTACTTCAAGCACTTTACTTCCTTTTTCGTATAAATAGTTGATTTGTACGTTACTTCGCGAATAGCCCACCAAACCATGTAGGCCACACAACCACAAGCCACGATTGCAGAATAAAGATATTGTTTTGAGAGCAGAGGGTAGAAGAATATTAGACGCAAGGTGTATGGCAGTTTTTTTCTCTCGCGAACTCAAGGGGAAAATAATTCTTGAAGCTATAGCAATTATTACGACTAGATTTGAACCTGGAGATTATGAGAAAAACTACCCTTCGGGATTAATAAAATTAACATTTTCTCTTTCTTTTTGGATCAGGTCATAAAAAATATTCCTCTTGTGTATGTATGCAGGCTTAGGATCGACTGTACATTTTACTCTGAACAGTAATAATACCACAATAACATTTCTGTATCTATCATGGGAAACTTCTTTTCTTTCTCGTTCATCCAACTACGTACACAAGAAGGATTGAAAATTATGACAACACTTCCTTCTTCCTAGACTTTTCTTATCCAACAAATATTTTCTTAAGCCCCGTAACCTGTATGTACGCAAGACTTTAGTTATTCCGAACTGAGATTAACCGGAAGAAATTACCACATCCAGATCGTATACAACTAGTAAGTACACAGTTGATATCGCTTCAGCAAAACCCCATCTTTTAGCTCTACCTTACGTGAAGCATCCAGTGAGAACAGATATTTGGTAAACTTCAGACGCTTGGAATAATTCAATACTTGAGTACCCGAACCAAAAGGAAAAATGGAAGTAGCCCCTGCATTTCATCTGTTGGTTTTCAACAACCCTGTCTACTTTTACTTGAATGATGTGCTACAAGTATACAAGTTCCTCCACCTCCTCACAACTTTTCTTCAAGTAATTCTTATTTCCTCTATATTAAGTTCGCATAATGAAATCACAGCCTCGTTACCATTCAATTTCTTTATAATATTCCCTTACTGAACCAATTTTGTAAAATCAGTTAACCTTGGCTATAAAAGTATTATTAAAGATATGACGGAGAATATTTCACCCCATCTTTACTCTTGCCCTCTTGAATTCCAAGCATTTTATAATTTCATTATGGCCTTTCTTCGAAGGACTGCCTTATTATTCAAAGTTAATCATCCAAAAGCACATCCAGCCATTTCCTCAATCTCACGTACTTAGAAATATTTAGGAAGCAATAATACAGTTTAGACCCACGCACTTTCTCAGTTCCAAGAATTCAAAATCAGCATAAACGTGTTTACCTATACTTATAGGTTCCTGCAAGAAGTCCTTATGGAATAGGCTGTGAATAGGGGCACGAAAACTGATTCCAGAAACCAATATTCTCCTTCCGTGATTAAAATGAAGGTTATTATAAGATTTCATAATATCACGGCAGCCTTTACTTCACCATTTAATTGTTACTCTATTATGTCCATAATGAATGCCCTCAAATGCTTAACAAGGTTCAAACATTGCTTTTATGCCAACACTGATTGTATGCCTAATGATGAAGGATGATGTCGCAGTTTAGCCATACCTGTCTAGCAACCCTTCAACCCGAATTCACCCAATTGTGTAAAATACCTATGCTTCCTCCATGGAAAACTCATAATATCGTTTCTTCTACCTATACACAACCTGTATACTACCTACCTATATATACAGCTAGCTACCTTATAAAACATCAGCACAACTTGCTATGACATCAACAGCAGCACCTAAAACAATTATTTTGACTATTATTCCCACTGTTGTATTAACCTTTAAAATGTATTCATTCCATTAGGTAGAATACTAGCTTCCCCACATAACCAGCACTCAAGAATTTATTAATTATTACTCCTTTTAATTACTGTTTATATTACGCTTCCCCTGCATAATAAACAAGGACACCTGTATGTTACCCAGGAGCCGACCAACTTACAAAACATACACATAATTTGCAAGGTATCCCTTACAAAATGATAATACTTCAGCATACGAAATACAATGCAACTGGAGTGACTTGCATATATACGCCTACGATGATTTAATGTAATTAAATTAAAGTCATTGTAGATTCCAAGGTTCATAATTTCTTGTGAACAATTTGCACAACCCCATACCTCACTGCATTAGACGTGTATATATACATACATATGACCTTACCTTTCCAACCTAAATTCTCCTTTAAAGCTCAGTAAATCACCATCACCAGCCGCGTTATATCACTCACGTAAAAGTACTTACGGTTTACGCAAAATACTATATAATATATGCAAACATAGTACAACGAGTAGATCTCAGCGCGCTTCGCGCGCTTTCGATCTACTCGTCGGCGACTCCGGGTCCCCCAACCCCCATCCACCCCTCCCTCTACCCCCTCCTACTCCTCCATGTCACTTTGTATCAGGGGATTAAGTAGCATTTACCAAAATTCATAATGACGATTAGATCTCCGCGCGCTTCGCGCGCGTTCGATCTAATCGTCCGTGTCCACCCTTCTTACTCCCTAACTGGAGTCCCGGTATTACGGAATTACGGAATCACGGAATTACGGAATCACGGTCGTCACAACGAAATTATTAATAGAGAGATACCCACAAAAAATACCATATGTATGCTAAAATAGCACAATAACCGCAAAAAATACTATAGTACAACAACCGCAAAGATATTATAATAGATGCAAAAATAGTACAATAACCGTAAAAAAAACTCCGCAAAAAATACTATAATCTATGCAAAAATAGTACAACGCCCTCAAAAAATACTATAATACAAAAAATATTATAATACACTCAAAATTGCGGAGTAAGTACACGCAAAAATTATTTTTTCCTAACATATACCTATATGTATGCAGTCGTCATGGTCACAGCCACCCAACAATTACCCACGTACATATATACAACCAATGGGAACCTCCAAATTGACCTATTGATGACCAAATTGTGGCATATGGAGGAGCTTTGCGATTTGCGATACACCACTTCACCACTCTCCTATCCATTATCTCTGCATATGTATACTATAAATATATAAAAGTCAGTCGGATGTCATTAAAATTATGACGGAACCTCAATTTCTGGTGAGATTTGGTGGAGGTGGCACGTCCGCAGGGAGGCTTCTTATTCTTGCTATTATAGTAAAATTTCTGAGAAAAACTTATCTTTTCCTTCCTCTCTCCTATTATTCCCTTCTACTGGGGAGTTTCGGACATTTCTCGGACGGGACACAATATTTGTGGTTGATAAAAATACGATATTATTTGTGGTCCCAAAAATATATTTGTTGGTGCAAAAAAACATTATTTTTTGGTTCAAAAGACATTTGTTGGTTCAAAAGACGTATTTGTTGGTGCAAAAAACCGTATTTGTTGGTGCAAAAAATTATATTTGGTGGTGCAAAAAATGATATTTGTTGGTGAAAAAATGGTATTTGTTGGTGGAATAAAATAATTGTGGTTGTTTGGAGCTGGATTGAAGAGTAGGGATTGCGATCTGGAGGATTCGGTGAGTGAGTATTGGGTGGTGTTTGTGTGACTGGAGTGGCAGAAGATGGCAGGTGGAGTGAGAGAGGAGAGGAGAGTTGTGGAAGAACATAGTTTGGTTTGAGAGGCCCGTGAAGTGAGTGAGTGAATTGTTCCCTCGTCGTTCCTCGTGATGCCTCTAGGAGGAAATTGTTCAACTGTATATGACTCCACGCAGTTGAATGCTTGAGTGTACAAATCCGAACGTATTATATTTATATGGTGGAGTTAGAGTTTTTAGGAGTTTTTCGTCTCTCCTCTATTCTATACTATACTGCTCTGCTCTCTTAGTCTCTTGTTGGTGTTCATATGGTTGGGAATAAATATTAGAGTGTATAATATATAGGAGAATATATATAATTGTATATATATGAGTATAAAGTACAGACAGAGGGAGAGAGAGAGAGCAAAAGAGAGGATTTTGTGGAAGGAAAGGAAGGAGCGTAGCATTGTGTGGGAGCCTACAAAGCCCAACTGCCCAAGCTTACGCGGTGAGACCTAATGTTTGTTCTCAGTTTACGTTACGTCGCCCAACAAACAATCATCAAATCTATCTTCATCTCTCTGTCTTTTGAATAAAATTCAGTGCTAATAATATGTGAGTCATATATATTAGGGTTATAAATATTAAAAATTTGAATTTTATTGATGAAGGGAAGGATCAGTCGGATATTTATTTGGGCAACTTCGTCATGGAAGCGAATTCCATTGGTGTAGGACCAAAAAGAAGATCAAAGTTGAGGAAGTCCAGAAATGTTAAGGGGAAGAGTAAAAAATGTATTAGTTGTCAAGGACCGCGGACGGATTTACAGGAGACGGCGGACACTCAACAAAAGCGTTGTAGTGCACTATTGGAGAAAATATGTGCCCTCCAATTAGATATTTTAAGTTCCCATCTCGTCCGTCAATATGATACTTATTTGGAGAAGGCAGATAAGTTCAGTAACAACACCGTCGTCGTTGGTGGTCCGAAAGATCCCCTGAATCCTTCTCAACAACAACAACATCACCATCTTCATCATCATCAACAACAACAAGGGACATCCTCTTCATCTTTTTCCTCTTATTCCTCAGCTTCATCTTCAACCAAATCTTCGACGGCTACTACGAGTAGTGCTACTTCACTGGGCCCGGATGAAAAGGAGTCGAAAATGATTTGGAGGGAAGGGAGTAGTACGAGTGATCTCAGCGTGCTTCATAAAATCATAGAGAAAATTGAATTTGGTTCTAGTGGCACTGATAATAGTAGTACAGATAAATTGGAGACCTTCGAAAAAATCCGAGAATTGGAGTCATTGGATAAAGTCAATTCCACGACGACTGACCAGCCTGAAGGGAGCAGGAGCGAATTGGCGGGCGACCCGATGAGGCACGAGGGCCTCGATCCTACCAGTAGTCCCTTGGACAACAAGAGTGGTAATGGGGATCCACGTGAAAAGGAGATTGATGAATTGGCAATAGTATCCTACAGTGAGAAATTAGCTGATGAAGCTAATTGGTTATCTACCAATATGAATCGAGTTTTAAGGGAAACAATGCAATTATCGAAGGATTGGGATGAAACGGATTCCAGCTGTGGGGATGAGAGTTGTGATGAGGAAATTGCACCAAAGCGCTATGAATCTGACAAGCTCAAGCTTCCCTATCTACCATTGTAAGTTTCGTAGAGGTCGATTCTTTTCTGTACCGCTCTTTTGTTCTATCCTCTTTTATAAGGGGATTGGTTTTGACTATTTTTAATCCATTTAATTTTTATATAATCAATTATTACAACTATTATTACATTACATGGTAATTGTGCGTGCAGTGTTTAAATTTTATCTTGTAACATGTGATTGACGCACTTTGTTGACGCTTTGTTTTACACAGCCACAAGAATCCCTCCGCATCGTGGGCTCTTGAGAGGGCGGCTGCAATTACCTCATGGATTTGGAATCATGATGCAATCGCTCACGTTTCTTTCCGCCTTGAGCAACAAGATCAAGTCCATCGGTATGTGGCAATTCGTTTTTATGTCATTGTTAGTACACTTTAACTTTAAGAAATCACAATTATATTAGTAGCGTGTGAATTTGCCGTACTTAATGTGTGTTTATGTACCAAACTCTTTATTCATGTGTGTTGATGATGTACACTGTAGACACGGACGCACTTTGTATCCTTGTTATGAACACCTTTAACGTATCCTTACAAAGATTTTGGAGTAAAAGAAACTGTTTTCTTCCCTGTATTTATTTAGGCACCTTAAAACAACTAAACCAACGTTTCAATTGGAAGATAAACCTTTACCCGGAGTTATGAATCCAAATGTTGGAATCGGAACTTCTTTACTCCAAAATGCCTATATACAAGTTTATACACCGCATGTACCTGCAGATTCTCAGAAGTAAATATATGTTTTTGTCTCACTTGTCTGCAGTGCTGTGAATGGTTTAGTGCATAAATTTACAGTTCGTGAAAATGTATGTTTAACATTGTTCATTTTAAATTCAAGGTCTCCAAAACCAAATTATCCTAATGGCCACCGATGGATGGAATCTCCCATTTGGTCTGAACCTCGTGCCGTCAAACCTAACGTTCTAAAAGACCAGATTGTTTTAGGTTCTTCGTATCCCATGAAATGTGAATCCGATAAGGTTAATTCTGTCGATAAGAAGCCTTATGGTAACGCCAAAAATCATACTCATCCCGTTAACTGTGATAGGTAATGGTTACACATTTCTCTTAGATGCTACAAAAATTTGGTTATATACTGTTAAAAATATATTGAACAACTCTGAAACTGAATTTAATGTGTATTCACACAGGTTAAAAAACATTGGAGGAGGGTTAGAATCCCTAGGGATAAAAGTCCGACAAGAATCTGACACGAGCTGTACAGCTCGACGATGCTTACCTTTGAAACCCTACCGGCCAAGAAAAATATTTCAACTCGGAGGTGTACATAAAATGGCGTTTCAACCTTCAAAGAAGCCAACAATTATGTGCGAGTGCTTCGGTAGAAAAGAATTGTGTGCTTCTTGCTCAGGAAGACTTCAAAAAATTAAAAGTGTAGACGGTGAATTTGATGACTTTAAAGATCTAACTGGAATTCTTGATGATTCTCATCATAAGAGTTTAGCTATTATAGAAGGTACGTTTTTATGAAATGAAACATTTCTGCTCAAAGTGCAAAATCTGCATTGGTTTCTTGGTTTTGTATATATACGTTTGGATTATTACATGATGTATTAGAGCGCTGAAGAAACTGATTGTTATACCATGTTCTACAAGATACGTTGTTATTTATCAAGGATGCTATTTAGTAGAAATATTTGTTAACAGTTGGGGACGTAACTGACTCGAGTGAATGGTGAACTATTTGTAACTATGAGGACAGATTGAAGTGGGAATTTTTTATTTGTATAGTTACAGTGTTTGATTTTGCCCAACGAACTAAATGAATGAATTTGTAATCAATTTGATTAAATACATATCGATCTTGAGCGCTCTGACATCTGTATTAGTGGAGTCTAATAACACAGTTGTACAAGTACAGGTTGATTATTGTTGCAGAAAAACCTCTTCCGTTGTTAGTCGACGCTTCTCTTGCTTCTGAAGGCTGGAGTAAAGTTACCACAACAGTAACCGATTTAATCGGAGAACCCGTGACTGAAGTGGAAGAAGAAACCAGCACGCAGCCAGAACCTGTTGTTAAAAGAAGGAGAAAGAGACCTAAAGGTAAGAAAACTTTTGTTCTGATTATCACTACAATAAATTAGTCACGTTTGTCAAATTGTATGAAGGGAGTTCTTTAATTTGTGACCTTTTTCTATAGCTGAGACAGTTACTCCTAAACCTGCTACACCTGGGACCTCTACTCGTGGCAGTAGTTCAAAGTACAAAAAGAGAAAACTAAGTTCAGTATCTTCAGATGTTGGTGAGTATTCTTATTCTCAATATTGTTTTTTATGTGGGCAGTCATTGATTGAGGATTTATTTGTTTGCAGGCGAGGACTCTAATCAGAGTGAAATGTCAGACGAGGATGAAGAGTATTCCTATCTTTTTGATAATGGCATCCCATCACCTAGTTCCAAATATTCTAAGCGAGGTTCCGGTTCGGGGCAAGACGGTTACAGGTGAGAATGACTGATTTTGTGACATTTTTGTTGATAGTACATTGATTAAAAATCATTATAATAGAGTAGACTTTAGAAATAATAATGAAACAGTCTGCCGTAGAAGGGGAAATATATGATGACTAACACATTCCTAAAATTCTTTTGTGTCTGCTATTTTAATGTTCCGAATGTCGTGTAAAAATATTTGGAATTCTATTTATTATTCCTTATCGTTGTACTCTCAGACATTCAAACTTTGAGTGTAATTTCAAGAATTTCTTTAAAAAATATGAATTCACTATTCCGATATAGGAAGTAAGTTCTGGGTACGTATTATTCTGTTCAAGGTTAGCGTATTTTACTTCATTGCAATAAACCCGTGTTGTAGTAATTTCTGTATGTAGTTGGCTATTGTAAAATGTTCGTATGTAGAACTTGGCAGGATAAAACATAGATATCCCGCCAAATTTTAAGTATGTAGATAAATACAATATCTGCTCTTGTGTTTTTCATAATGATTAGTACCTCCGGGATTTTTGAACTGTCAATAGTTTGATGTGTTATAAAAAGTTCAGAATCGGGTTGTTTTAGTTATTGCTAAAATTTTGTTTTCAAGTTTGATAGTATTATAAAAATCGAAAAATTAGATATTCAGTTAATTTAAAATATTCAAACTCAGTTGTGTGATCGACGTCGTCCTCATAAGGTTTTGTATCGCCGAGTTTACTTTGATCATTATTGTGTGCCGGAACCTAACAAATTGATTAACATGACTGCAACTGTGTGCCACACACCAGGGTAATGGTGACACATGAGTCACTACTGACTTTATATTCATCGGTAAAGTGAGGTATGTGTGCTGTATGTAATCATTGTCGTTTGTGATGTTTCAGACGTAAACGGGACGAGAAATACGATATAGACAATATAGTCATTCCTTATAGTATCGCCTCCACAACGAGAGTGGAGAAAATTGAGTACAAAGAGATCATTACACCCAGGTATTTGACAACTGTTAAACTAAAGACTCACATTTTTTATTTACCAGGCGTAATATTAATGTTTGATTTATTGTATTTTTAGTTGGCGCCTCCTTCCCAATGGCTATGGTAAAGCATCAGGCAAAAACGGAATCTGTACTAATGGTTGGGATGACACAGAGGTACGACTGTTATATTACTGGGTGTATCCCAATTACTATTCTTTCTATAATTTCTAACCACCATAAATTGTTTATCAATCTAGATTGAAGATTTAAGTATGGAAGTAATTCAGGCTCGCCACGAGCGTAGTGAAGTTGAGGAACATCGGAAATTTAATCGCAACCCGAAAAAATCTCACCGTAGATCTAGGCGGCTTGATTCGAAAGCAGATTATTCAGATTCGTATACCCCAGGTATAATATCAGTTTTTCTCATTGCTTTTTATCTCTTGATGCACTTATGAACCGGTGTGCGTACTCAGATCTGTGCAGTTAATATGTATTTCAAACGCTGTGTGTTTTTGTTCAGATCCAATGTCTCCCAGTCCTCCCGAAGGAAGTGAATATATGTTTTCTCCCGGTTCTCATTCCCCGTCTATTCATGGTGACCGAGCTGAATCAACAATGCTGGTACCACCTTCGCCCGCAACAATGCTTGCTCCAGTGGTTACCGAAGCCGTTGCAGCTTTAGCTGTTAGTGCTTTAAAAATGAATACAGTGGGTCCAGGCAGAAGAAGAACAATGTCTTCTACAAATAGCGCCAACAGCATAGACGATGATGACGATAGGCGAACAGTAATGGTTGTTATTGTAGATTTCCTTATTTATTGTTGCAGGTTATGGATATACCTTCTACTGTTATAATTGTTATATTAATGCTTATTACTACCTTTTTGTAGACTGTTGTGCCGTGGGAAAAGAGAAGTTTTCCTCTAACTGACGACGAATACCAGAGGATGCGAACTGAAATGCCTGATGAATATCTTAAGTTATGCGATGAAGATGAATTGCTTTGGAAAGGAGAAATTCACAGCTAGGAGCTATTTTAATTGTCTACTTGTCAGTCTATATATGAATATATAATATATATTATATTATATATGTATTAAATTTTTATAATGTTTTTTTGGTAAAATAACTTGAAGCAACTATGGCGCAAATATGATTTTTGTTGTTTTTAAATTTTATTTGACACAAACACTTCTCAATTCATACGTCAAGTTTAACTCTTATTCATGGATTACAATAAAAACATGACTGGATATTCTCATACAGCGTACACAGAATGCCTATGACGTACATAGCTTCTAGATCCTTATTTTTAGATAAATAGTATAGTACAGTTAAATGGTTACATCATAGTTCTTTATATGCATTTTAAAAATCACTAGACATTTAATCAATCAGGATTAAGGATTATTCTGATGGAGATTAATAATTATTGTAGGCAGGAGTCTTCGGTTGGTGCTTCTATTTTGCATTCTATGTTTGATTTTTACTGCGAAGACGATAACAAGTCTAATAAACTAGTCGACGTATTACAGCCCAATTGCAACTGATCATCATGGATCTCAAATTATGTTATACTACAAAGTTCTTGTATACTATTAACTTTATTACATTGTGAGATAAGAGGATAATTATTTAATTTGCATTATACGCATACATTTTCATCTCGCTAGCACATTATACGATATGTATTGGTTTTCATGCAGACACTCTGTGCTTTAAACTGCGGTGGGTGGATACTTTTCTTGTGCACAAACTTTTGCCCTTCATTGCAAGTGTTCTTTTGGAGGTGGAATTATCTTAAGTTAACGTTCATATTACTGTTCTATGACATCAGATTTGGCAGATATTGCCATCAGGAAATTTTGATTACTATTTCACATTTCATTATTTAATAATGTAAAAGTTTCTTGAAGAAAGCTCTAATACTGACCTTTCAATCAATTTTCTCAGTTCATCTGTAGCCTCAGGACATGTCAAGTTATTTACAACTTGCTTGAATTACGTTCCCAAGCCTTGCAGAACTGAAGGAGCACTTCGAATGCAGCATTTTATTATACATTATCTATATACAGTACTAGCTTATTTTCTAAATGAACCTAGCTAATTATAGTTTGTTCTTTAAGGCAACTGGCGATAAGTTCATTTCGGAACTGTCACCTGCACAAAACTAATAATTTTTCAACATACTAATATCAGTCGTCAATATTTTTGACGCTTTAGTAATTCAAGATTTATAGAAGAAAAATATGTACTCAATGCATCTAGAAGGTCAAAATATTTTATTTATTTATTAATAATCCTCTCACACAAAGGAGAGGCAAACGAAAATGTAGCGAAAAATTTGGTTCTGTTTTTCATCGAGCTAATTTTATACATTAGCTCTCAATCAACATGAGTTAACAAAAATATAAACACAAACTGACCGAATCGTTCAACCACTTGTTCAGTTTTGACAGCCCTTCTAAGAAATGATTATTGTATGTTGTTATATCATATCATGTCTATAAATTTTAAAACGCCTTTGAAACTATAAAGGCTTTCAACACTATTACAACATGCAAATTTAATTTGTTTATGTATGTACATATAGGTACATACTTATATACGTTAATAAATTTAGAAATGAATTAACAATGTTTAACATGTACATATATGAACATAAAGAGACTCACAACTATAGAAAAAGGATGTATTGTTTTTTTAATATTATTAATGTATACGCAGCATATAATAAACCGCTTTTAATTCTACAGTTATTGTAATTATGTATGAATTCACAGTGACTATGTAAACCAACTAATTTATACTATTCAAGGTATAGCGCACATATGTATTTACATTGGGGAAATACTTGGAGAGGGAACTAGTAAGAAAACAAATCACTATCACGACGCATTATTTTTGCATAAAGTTTAGAGCAATGTCTGATTTTTCGGTGTTGACATAACCCCGGACTATAGTGCAACGGGCCGATTGAACGTACAGTTTTCTGATGAAAATTGAACTGATTGATTCATCTGGACGGAACGGTCGAAGGACAAGAGAGAGACTGTGTCCATCTTAAAAACTTTTGAGGTCCCCCTGCACCAAGTCCTTCTTATGATATATAAAAGTACGCGTTAAGTTATTTAAAATTGAAAGTCATTTTTTTTGTTTTATGTACGCTAATCCAATCTATGTCCTACAATCTACCCTATTACATATAGATAAAATCGTACCAACATGAATTTTTAAAATATTGCTACAACCATAGTATTGCTTTCACTCGCACACCTAAAAAACTGATGTATTTCTATTCCTTAATCTTCCCAATTTTATTACAGTTTAGATATTGCCAATTTCTTCATAACTAATCGTAAGATGTATTTCCAGAATAAAAACGCTTCCAAAAATCAGGGTTTGTATAATTTAATTTATGACTGATGAGCACTACCAAGTTGACGCTAATTTTCATTATAGTTTCAGGTAAGCACCTTGCTGTTTACAAAGGAAAGTTTAATCTATGCCAATACTACAGATAACTTATCGAACTGTTTTTTTCAAACTCAAATTTTTTAATATATACGAGAAAGAAACGTTTAAAAGCGAGATAAGTTTTCGTACATATAATATATGCATACATATGATCATTTGCAATTTGATTCATCCTGTCCAACAGTAGTTTATGCTGCTCCCTTTGATGTATTCTACATAGAGTTTTCTTGCTTATCTTATTGAGAATATGTTAATTGTCGGTATTTTTAATTATTTTTGCATAGATTTTATACACGGGACAACTTTCAAGATATATAGATGTATCTAAATCGAAAGTAGATTGACTTAAAGTTACCTAAATGTTATCTATCTCTACATGATATGCATCGCCCAAGGCTACGATTTCTACATAATTCACTTATGTCCTTATAGAATAATGGTTTCGTGCGACGTTTTGTCCGCATTTCCAATCCTTGATTGAGTTTCAACTCAACAAGTTTTCCCTATATGTGTCTACTTCATGTCCTATAAAGGTTATACAAATTTTATGCTTTGATTATTTTAAAGTTATTTTTAAATATTTCATTTATCATAATATCATTACACTTGCACACCGTAACAAAAGACTTGCCTGCGTCTCAGTTTTTAAATTCAGTAAATTTACAGTAAACTGTACCACCAGGTTTACACACTTGTACAACACGATAAACATGAAACAATTAAATTGTATTTTTATAATATGTACAAAACGCTTTTCCCTAAGATTTACAATACTATAACAATTTTACCCTTTATTATTTCTCTCACTCCAAACCTTTTGGAGGAAACAGCTAGGTTGTTATAGAAAATATCCGGAAAGAGCTATGTTTCGAGTTAATTCAAAGAGACAAAGAACACCGTTGTTTGAAAATGAACAATAATTAAGTATATAGGTATTATTGTAAATCAGACTGTCATCGGCATTAGGTAGCTCATTTGCTATCAGAAATTACGTTGCCCTACTGCATGAAATCCACAACCTACATTGTGTCCACCGTTAAAACAACTGAGTTATCGATTATTCGAATTATATGAAAGAAAAGATCAATATTTCTTTTTTTAATTTTCAGAAGGAACCTCTAAATAAATTAATTTATGAGGCGAGTACTTCACATCACTCAAATAACAAAACTTATGCAGAAAATAAGTTAATTTAAATAAAAGACACTAATGAGGATGCACATGGCTATGTGACCTCTTGTAATAAAGCATAATAAGGATTAGGAAGTAACTGCCGCTGTGATGCACGTATCAAAATAAAAATATATTTAGCAACGTATGTATTTGCTCATGAACGGAAACTCATCTTATTCCGCCAACTTGCAGCATTATACCTGACGCTCCGTCAGAAATCTAAGCTACTATACTGCATTTCAATGAAAACTTATCAGTCACGTTAAAAGTGGGTAGAAACATCTCCCTACACACGTCTACTATCCCTATACTTTCTTTGAACTAAAATACTTGAAATCGTAAACACATTCTTGTTATATATACAATATCACTTGTACGTCTCACAGTGATGATTAGATAGGATCTAACATAGCCATTCCTTGTTAATCTATTCTCACTTGCAGATGTTGGAATGGAATGAAATCTGAAAAAAAAATTGTGGAGTAAAAATGCAATATTGTAGTTAATATAATCGGGACACGGTTTTTCACTTGTGAACATCATGTCTTTGTTATGGATTCCTGTTATGCAAGTGATCATTGTGAGTACAGTCATAGGGGTTCAAAAGCCAAATGAAAATCCAATTCAGTTCCCGTGAATTTTATGAAAATAAATAATAATCAAATAGTATCATTTAAAAACTCCTTAACCTTCACAAAATTATGCAGTCTCAAAATAACGAACTTACAGATAATTCAAAACATAAATTCTAGTAGTGTAATAACAATTACACAATTTCTTTCCCTATCCCTATTTTACATTAGGAAAAGGAAAAAGTCGTTGAAAAACATAAGGTAGACATAGGTGTTATCATAAGGTAGACGTCATGATGTAAAACACTATTTCGCGATGGGAGTAAAAAGAAAAGTCAATGAAATCAAATAATATGTTTGTATTTAAAAAATAATTTCTGCTGAAACGTTCAAGATTACAATAAATTTTTGGAAAATATCAGCCCAGCAAAAATCGGTAGACACAAAATAAAAGAGGTAATTATTATTCCTATGAAAAAGTTGTATACTTGATGGAATGCTGTTTCTGCTCAGCTTATCACCAACCAAGTTTAATAGCTCTATGAATACATCACATTGCACCTAGTCGACTTCCTTCCAAACTCCTTTGATTCAACATCAAACCAGTACACATTATAACCTATTTTTACAAATATAACCACACACAACGCATACGCATAATTATTTATGCATTTCCTAATCCATTATCGTCTTCACCACAGTCAGTACTCTTACGACGTATGTATGTTTGGAAAACAAGTAGAAACTTTTCTGAACAATTATAAGACTCAGATTAAAACAGTGGCTAGGCTGTAGAACTGTAAATATGACTTTACCCTTTTACAACCTCTTTTGTATTAACTAAAATTCAAAAGAAATACTAATACACCAAATTGTATATTTTCGGATTACTCCGATTAAACTTTGTATTGTCCATTGCTTGAAGATATTTTATTCTACACTAGAAAACTTCTGAATTTGTAGCCACTAAATATATAAACGCTTTAGTCTATAAACTTGCATTTGAAAATGCTTATTCCGGTGCTACTTTCTTCGGCGACGCACAAATGCATTTGGGCGTACATCTTGGTGAAAGTTGCAACTGCGCCAAATTGCAACAGAATGCATGTCAGACTAAAGTAAAAGAAATAATAATAAATTTGCATTTCAAATTGCAGGATAAACCATATCCTTGTTTGCATTATACTTGCTTAAATAAATGGGAAAATAATACTCAATTCAATCGGACAACACATTCTAATTAAAAATAAGTTCATTAAAATATGATGAATTTCAAAGCACTGAATGCAAACCTCTCTCTCATTCTATTATTCTTGCTATTGACATTCTATTATTTCATTTAACGTTTTTCTGCTGTTTCTACCATGTCTAAGCTGTTGTCTTATTGCATCCGAAAAATTGTTTGAGCGAACTGATAGTTCGTTCTAATTATGTAATTACAAAAACATACGTTGTAGTACGTACGTCGTAGAGTTATAACCATAATATTCAAACAAATAACTATGTATTATAATATTTACATTATTCTAAGCTTCAAAAGTTTACATACCATTTGGAAAATGGTTTTGGTAACATTAAATTTCACCGGCCTCGGATTCCAGAGGAGTTTTATATAACACATGGATACCTAGAGGTATACTTAAATATAATGCTATAGCTACTAAATTACAATCTATTTTAGAGAATTACAACTTACGTAGTACATACCTTCAACTTCATTCTAACTGATAATCTATAATTATCATTGAAGTCACTATTAATAAACACAAGGAGTTAAAATAGCTCAGAGGTTATATAAGTTTTAACACTTGACAATGTACTCATTGTTAACTTTATAATTATTTGTGTAATTACGTAATTATCAACAACCAAAAACAAATAAATAGCACTTATGAAATATCCTGAAACTGAAAGTGAGTCAGAGTTTGGAGGGTTTCACGCATTGCTTTAAAACATGGGGCAAGAATGATAAGTACAACGAGGATGGAAACCATTGGATCGGCTAACAACTGCATAGGACAACCCAATGCATGCGAAATATTAAATAAGTAAGATATTATTTGTATAAATTATTATAAATATTTTCTGTTCTTATATATTTTAAAACAAAAGCAGATATGTAGTAAAGAGGCGCTACTTCATTCCGTAGCATATAACACAATTACGTACAATACAAATCACATATGTAGTTCACATGATGTATGTCATAATTTACACCGACAATATTATTTCTATACAATATTTACTATATACATTGCTAGTAACGTGTGCAGGGTATTGTTCGACAGTTATTATTACCGCAATATTACACGTAACCCGATGGAGATATCAACAAGATATAATAGTGTTTTATATGTGAACATGTAGTCGTTCCTCTTAAAACTATTTCTCGATAAACTTCATTTTCTGTAGATTATGTATATAATTGAGTTTACAAACGTATTTTATACACCGACTTAGTACAATTATTCTTAATAATAAAAATTGAGACACCCTCCGGACAAGGAAAGGACACTCTCACAAATTTACAGAACAAGTACAAAATTCTTTGGGCGATTAGCTATCCTCTTTGGACTCCAATATAATAACATATTATTTGTAGTTCATGTTATACTAAAACTCTTATCACTAAAATATATGTTTAAATATTTTTCTATTAGCTTTTTACAATACAGTTACCAATTCTTACACAGAAAGGCAAAATCCAACTTATCAATATACACAGGTATTATACATTAACAAGATAATTGAGAGAGTTACCTATACTCAAAGCAGATACATATGGAGGTATCACTTCTCATTAAACACAGGGTTTCTCACAATTGATTATGAACGAATGCGTCGTTTATACAAACACGTAATTAAATATATACACTTCAAAATAGTACATATAATTTGAATATTAACTTAGACTTGTTTCCACTTGACCCAATTTATTTAAACACTCATCTCGTTTTATTCCTTGTTATTACCAATAGTTTCGACTGCATTGCTCAATTTATTTTTATTAATTACTCTCACAAATTTTTGACTTCGAAATCACAATTTTACACATTTAGAATGTTTAAAAATGTCCCGAAATATGAAAGCCTTATTCTATTCACATTTTTGCCGTCGTCGTGGTACAAGTCTGATTCACACAGGGAACAATAACCGCTCATATCATTTGAGCGGATGAATTTTAACAAAACTGAATACGAATTTCGTAAGTACAAAATCCTAACTATAGGACTTTAAATAATTTAGTAAGTTATCAAATTGTTAAGTTTAAAAAGATCTGAAAAGGGATAAAAAATGTATTTAAATCATGGATGGACACACCTCAGGATTCCAGTCAAAGTAATTTGTTTTGTAAAATATAAATGTTCCCAGCCCAATTCCATATAAACCCAACTTGACTGCATGGAAAGAACTCGCAAACATTTATATTTTCGAGATCTTTTTCTACAGACGATATAATATTACCCGTGTAACTAAAACAAATCATCAATAACAATTTATGACAACATCAATAACAAAATAGATTTAGCTTTATGACAAAAAATGTACAGTATTACGTGGCCGATTTAATCGTGTTGAATACGATACTAATAAATACAAATAAATCTTGTATAATAAAATATGACATCGTCCCCTTACTTTGAAAATTGTGTGAATTTAGGCAAAAAGTGGTGACAAGCTTTGGAAACTAAGGACATTTTTTTGCAGATTTATATAAATAAATATTATTTTTACTCCATATATAACAGTTTATTGCCAGATTAACAGTTATGGATTCAGCCTGAATTCATTTCATTTTGATGGTTGCTGGTGTATCACCACTTCATTTGCGGTGAAGTATAATTTTGGTTGCATGGTTGTGTTCTCATCCAAAAAAAATTCAGGATAATATTTAGTCTTATAAAATATGAACAATAATACAACTAACTAAATACAATTTTCTTCCCCTCAGCGCTTGTGGTAACTCTTTTGTTTTGCTTTGTAATAGGTACACCTATATTTCCTGCTATACACCAATTCTGGTGACGCTCCATTTAATATTTACGCTGTAAAACTTGTCCGTATATTGCACGACATTATTGGTCAAAGTAGGATTTGTTATTCATGAGCGCCTATTCAATCTTGTGTACACGTAACTTAATATTATACTCACTTATTACTTATGTATATATTTGTAACTGTAGCAACCTCCTGTTTTCATGAATCATTTGCTGAAGCAACAGACGAGAAAATCTTGAGCTGAACTCTTCTTTTGCCGTTTATATAACAGTACGTTCATGTATATAGTAAATGGTTAGAAGTTTAGCTGCAAAAGAGAACCAGCCGAGGGTGTGCAACCCTTTCATGAATTTAAGACTATATTTACTTTGAATGGTATATATGTATAATATAATCCCGGTCGAGATTCTTTTTGCGCAGTCCGTGAAGTAGATAATAACAATGGCTAGCATATTTACGCGTATGTATGTATATTAGCACAGCCATTGGGGAAACATTCTCGGACAAGTTACATTTGTAGATTCATGGAAATTCAAGTTATATGCACAATTTTGGTGTAGATTACAGATCTATAGTTGTACATAAATACCCATATGTAACTATATACACAGCAAGGCTTAACTTTATTTACATACAACTACAACTCGTGCATGATTTCCAGTGTAAGAGAAATTCCATAGGCTTGACATTTAAGATTTTCTCGTGGAATTATAGCCTTACAACGTTAGAGCCTTTTCTTCCAGTGTACTTCTCTTCGAATAACTGACATTTTCACGGAGCCCCCAGAGGATGGTCACCCAGTGAATTTATGGAAAGTGGGGGGAAAGGAGTGACAGATGACATTTCTCAACAAGTTTTAGGATTTAGATAAGAAAATTATGTTTTTATACAACAAAGTATATAGGATATTTGAATGAGACGGAAGTCAAGACTCAGAGGAACATCTAAAAGTTATAATAAAAACAGAGTCAGAAATTTACGTAATCGAAACTAATACAAGAAAATTAACACCTTGAAAAGTGTAAGAGAAGTAATAATTATCATCAAATGCTATTAGAACTGCATGATAATAACGATTTGGAGGGTTGGTAAGGGGTAGCTTAGGGAAAGAGGAGTACAGACAATTTTAAGCCAATCATAATTATTTACAGAAGTGAGAAGTTTGAGAGTGAGAATATAGCTTATAGTAAAGTAATAAATAATACAGGATTTAGGATATCCGTGAGAGTGTAATTAATTCTTTTCCAATAATCAAGGGCGCATTTTAAACAGGGGAAGCCATGGGTAATTATCGGGAATGTTTTCTTTACAGTTCGACTTTAAAAGCCCTATTATCTGTACTCTCCATAATATGTTTTTCTGAAACTTGTACACACATTGACTAGTTCTATATAGTGTTAGCCATGTTAATATTGACTCTGCTTTTTTACTTCCCCGAGTTTAACAACAGTTTAAACTAAAGTTGCATAATAAATATATTATCGCTGTGTTGGAGTATATTAATATAGGCATAAAGCTATATAAAGATACTACGGTAAAATTTGAAGTATCAACATAATAATAAATCTCTGTCGAAAATGTTTGTTTGAAGTTTGTGCATTGAATTGTTGTTATAATAACAAGATAAAACTGCTTTTTAGTAATTGGTTAAAGGTGTAGTGTGTTACTGCTTTATGTTATACAAAATGGAAAAAATCCAATTTTAGTTGGTGGTAAATGTTATTTCAGAGGTTAAGACTGGCCATTCTCTTCGCTGATCAGTCCCTGCAGAGAACAAGAGAAAACATCCCATGTAATGGAAGAATAGGAGGAAACTAGCGGATCTGGAATGCACACCATACAGAGAAAAGTATTCAGTATGCTCAAACGATTTTTTAAATCATATACAGATAGTTTTGCTTAAAGATTACAGAATTTGTAGTAGTATTGTAGCAGTATAGTGTATTAAAGTAATAGGATTGCCAAACATGCAGCATGCAACAAATGTAACTGGTAGTGTATAGTTTATATATAGTACCAGGGTGCATTATAGCTTTTGAGAAAGATGGAAAAAGATAGAAAAATAATTAAGACAGAAAACAATTTTTCGGAGCGAATAGTCAGTAAGTAGTTGGAGACAGTACAGGCGTTGTTACTTTTGAGTTGTTTTTAGGCGGCATTGACAATGTGACGATAAATTAGAGGATTGGGACAGGGAGGATGGGACGAGGTGGTCATAGCATTGAGGTTATTTACATGATTCACATGGTTGTACTGGGGATGATGCCCATTCATAGTCACGTTGGTTGTTGTCAGAAGGATACTATTCGGTCCATTCACCTGATTCACCTCTGCCATCTTAGTCTTGGCGTACTCGATTCGAATCCCGCCTCGATCAGAATATCTTAAGAAGGAGCCCTGTAAAGCTGCCATCGCTTGAGTTGCACATCGGACGTCCACATACTCAACAAATGCCACCGGACTTCCCCCTTTGGTGTGCAAACGAAGTCGACTGAAGCCCGGAAAGCTGTGGACAAAAACGCAATAATTTTGGTTTATTATATCTGGTATTACTGCGCTTCCTGATGATTTTGGAATTTTAAACAGTTATAACAAATTAAAAAATATCAGTAGTTGCAACAAGACTATGAAAACTCTAAACTTGTCTAATATCTGTTACAAGCTTGTTAGTGCACAAAATTATGTTAGCTACATACGGCTAAATTAAGTTCATGTGATATAACAAAAATGCACGTTATTGTAAGTCAGAGCATCAATAATATTATTACACTGGAAAGCTCTACCAACTACACAGATACGCACAACGAAAGCGACAGCACACCTGAAATTTTAAAGCATGAAGGGGAGAACAAACTTAGTTTTGGACTATCGCCCATACTTTGTAGATACTTTATTAAATGCTTGTTCTGTGTGAGCAAGAACCCCTTCCATAGTCTGCATGACATGCGTTCGCGTGTCGTAAACCGAGGGAAAAGGTTACCTTAACCCAAAGTTATTACCACAGGACCATCTCATGAAAACTACCCTCGAGTTGGAGACAAAAAGACGGTAGAAAAATTACTCCCCGTAAAAGATTAAATTTTAATTCAATCAGCCAAAAAAAAAATAGGGAGAGAGAAGATAAAATCAATAGAAATTTACCGACTCTTTCCTACACCCAATTTAACCTCGTTTGTGGGGTACAAGATAAACTGTCAAAGGACAAGGGAACCTTAATTAGTGTTCATTTCCAAAGCATAACTATAAGTTGGAAATCCCAACTTTTGGAATTAACGCAGGGATTCTAATTCCCCCTCAAATACACGGGATTAACCTGCATACCTATAGACTCATTTCCCATCCTACAAAGCTGCTTAAGAAGTGCCCACTTAGGTCTCTTGTGGAGAAATTTCATAGCAAAATATAATAATTCCAAATATAACTCATACCGTGCCGAACGTTTTTATTTTTAACATCACTGAAAACTTTAAAAGGTCTAAAGTAACTAAATGTTCAGCTATGATTAAAGTTCAATTCGTTTGGTATCACTCCACATGTTTAATTATGTCCTCTCTGAATGTAAATTGCTAGCTTTTCAAACAAAAACTATTATTGGTGTCTACATTTCCGCATGGTTTCATCTCTCTGCTGGAGTGCTGATGACACTAAATGCAAGATTTTTCTTCAAACGGACTCTCAAGTAAGCATACCACCTTGAAGTGAAGAAAGTATGTAGTACTATTATATACTTGAACAAAGTATATATGGGGAAACTTGGCTAGCTGTAATTCATTAACATGGACGCTCCACCATCAAGACTATTCTGCCCACGCTTGGTGTAGACAACAGAGCGTCTGACGGTCCATGTAATGTTTTCTTAGCACTTTCAGGGTTTTGGTGAAGTCGGATTTGAAGCATCTGAATGCTGGATATTATTATTGCAAAATGGCCAGAACCTTCTAGGAACCTAAGGTAGTCGAATGAATTGCTTGGAAGAAATACTGGTGCCGAGTGTTGCTGCTACGAAACTTTAAAGGGGAGAGAGTTGTATGCTTGTGTCGACTAGGGCCTTAATTTCGCTTTCCCATGCATATTTCATGTGTGTGCTAATGTGAATAATTCAAGACTGCTTTGTTACAGCTGACGATTGAGATAGAGAGGAGCGTTTATTATGTATGTACGAATGAGGTAGAAAGAAGGTAATGAAAAACCCGGGAGAGAGCCAAAGCACATAACACAGGTAGAAGGTACATATGATGGAGAAAGGACGGCAGAAGGGAGAGGGACTAAAGCTAAGGAAAGCAAACTTCCCCGACTTTCCTTCTCTGCATATACCTTATAAGCGATACCCTTAGTTACTATAAAAGCAAAGTATGAACCAAGAAAACACGTTGCAAGTATGCATACAAGTACGAAAAGCAAGATACAGAGAAATAAGTAATATGCATGTACAGAGTATATAAATGGCTGAAATATATCAAAAGCATTAAGCTTGTTTGCATGATGACTATGGATGGAATGGAGCGACATGAATCGACGCCCAAAACTGTTTTCGAAAACCGTATGTCCATAATAACATGGGTTTCACTACCACAGGACGAACAGGAACGTTTTTCCTCTCTCCAATGTCATCCACCCAGTCGCAAGGAAATTTCCATGTACACAGCCGAGGGTATGTAGCTACAGTGTCCAGTGCTTTGTTTATCCCTCTGCCTACCTCTTAAAAAATATACCTATATAACTTATTGCTTTTCGTAGCTCTTGTATAAATGCTACTAACTTATTGCTTCTAAAAGCAAGAGTTCCTCCATGCGGCAATACCTATCAATATCTCAATTGCCATTGCATGTGTACACATCAAATATGAGATGTTATCAACTGTCACGTACTTAGTCCCCGTAGCATGTCACTGGAAATGAAAACATCAGAGTCGTCATTGGAACTTTCCGTATTATATACATTGCTTGGTCAATCAGAATCCTAATAAATCTTGCCTACTTCTGCTCCTGACCAGCTTTATCTTCTTTATCAATTACGTACCTGTTTATAACAATAATTCTAACTACATTTATTGATTTTGGTACGCAAGCTAAATACTGAATACAAGCGTAACATTTGAGGTGAACCATAAATATATTAATCCTGCCAGATCTGGAAGAGCCAAGAAAATAAGAAGCTCTACAAGCAATCTTAAGAGCTAAACAATCTCTAAACCAGATGTCATCACCGATGACTAAGTAAGTGTTACCTATTTGCAGTTTGAAGCTAATTGCAAACACGGTTACATAATCGGGGTCATGACAGAAGGACGAAGGAGGGAGAAACTTAGTAGTAGAGTGCTTTACCTGCCAAAGATGTCTTTCAACTCTTGCTCAGTAATGAAGGCGCCCAAATTTGCAACGAACAAGGTGGAACAAGGTGCATGACTACCCATGGACTGAGAGCAAGCTGAACCGACTGGTGAGGCCAATGAAGGCGAGGGCAGTAAGTGTGGGATGCTGGCATGAAGTGATCCTAAAGCTGGACCTCCAAGTGTCAATGCTTGCTGTGTACGTGAGTTCAGACAATCAAGAGAGCCATGATTAGTACAGAAATTCACCAAAAAAATGAGGAAGTGGGCAGAGAGATAATAAACTGATTTTTAAAACAACAGAACAAATTAATTTATTAGTTTAATAATAAAAAGAGAGAAAATACACAATTTTTTACTGAATTTGAATTATTCAAAGGATGGTAGCTTTTGAAAATGCACTACAAAAAACAAGAAAGGACTACGGTGTGAGAGGAGTCATGAGGCAGAGTGCACTGAGACTGGTCCAGGACGGCATTGTCAGGGTGCGTACGGTATACTCGTGGGTGATTTGTGGCTGGGACACTTTGAAAAGTATTCTCCATTTGTTTTTCTCTCTCTTTTGCTCCTTCACAAGTTTTTTACATGACTGATGAGAGCATTCGCGTAAAAGTTTATAGTCTTAATGCTGCTTGGCTGAGTGAACTTCCTACTGACCGGTAAAGCAAGGAAGCTAAAGTTTCTTTCCTTCTCACTCATACAGAGGCTTCAAACCAAGAAATATTATACGGGGGATATCGTCAAGGATAAATATCACTATTGTCTCTTCAATTATTACATTACTTTCTCACTACAGTATCTTGCAATAACTATATATTTATTGTACCTGTTGCTATAGTCTTATCCATTCTACGTAGGTTCTAACTAGTGTTTAAATTTATTCACGTAACTAACTTCTTATCATTATTTGTATTTAAAAATATTTTCTTGCAACATAATTAGCTTAAGAGTACTACATAATTTATTTACAATTTCCGCCTAGCTATTTTTAATTATTCTAATTTTCGTCATCTTTAACCTTTCAATCTAATTATACGTAAATAAAATTAGTTGTAGAGGAACTGTATAGGTTTTTCAGAAATGAATGATGCAGATAAAAAATAAATACAACTTATATTTGAATGGAGAGAAGGTTGACTGTAATAAGTCTAATTTGTTTGAATAAAAATACCCCAAACATTACAGGTCAAAAAAGGCAACCGCTGCATAAGAATCATCTTAACTTTAACAATATAAATGTTTTAACTGAATAATAGGAATAGCATTAGTTAAGCTTTTTGGTTTCATTGCAATAATGGTATTTCCCGTATGTACACTAATTTGATATCGAAATCTGAATTTTTAGTTAATCTTACTTTATAAATTAAAATTTGTCTAATTGGGATTCATTTGGAATTTGAATTGTTTAACTCGGTCCCAAAAATAAAATGTGGTCAATACAGCTCTGAAAATAGCTTGTTAATATAATTTGACAATGATCAGATCCTTATGCAACGACACTGTATTAATGTTGGGGATGTAATGAGAATCAAGGAGGTAAAATAGTGCTAATAAACTTGTGGGAAAACGGCTGGCTTGTAAATACCGGCAAGATTATTAAAGGTGAAGGCTACAGTAAATAGTTAAAAAATACAAATACTTAAGTGAAAAGGGCAGAGCCTGTGCCATAGTGCTGGGAATGACCTTGCGGCGTTGTTATTAATTGTAATAATAATTATTAATAATAAGGCTAATACAAACGAGTACGATATAGTAATCAAATAGATAGATACTTAAAATTCTAAATATTTCAATTCAATAAGAGCTCGGACGATATTTGTGTGGTTATTATTAAAAAAGGTTAGATATTTAATAGTACGAGGATTGAAATCCTACTGTATTCTGTTGGTGGGGATCACCAGAATCCACCACTTGGACATGAAGGCCAATCATGAGAGGAGATCCTAGCGAAGAAGTCTTTACCACAAACCCTGAATTAGGGAAGGAATGATTGGTTGGGGTTGTTTTGGTCAGAGGAGAGTTCACCAACGCCATCATACTCTGTAGATAATCCACCGAGTCCGACACATTTGATGAGAAATGGGGTCTGGTGTTCAGTGCCTCATCCATGATAAGGGAATAACTCGAGGAGGAAGAGGGAGCCAAGGGAGATAGTCAGAGGAAGGAACGAAGAGGCACCTGTGGATGTAAGGCAGGGTGAACCAATGTTGGTGCTTGAAGGCCCCCTGGAATTTCTGCTGCGGCTGCTGCTGCCGCCGCCGCCGCTGCTGCTGCTCCCGAATATGCTAGAGGTGGGGGCCACAGCTCCGGTGCTCCTGTGAAGAACGGACCACCAAGTGCTGGAAAAAGATTACATCCATTCCTTTTTATAGCCACCTTGTTTGTCAAGCTATCCCGAACCAAACAACTAACACAATAAATATTAAGTATCCTGAAGTCAAATACCCGCAAAACAGTGAGGTATCAATGAAATAAATGTATGTGGAAGATGAATGCAATGCATCATCTCAAGCTTATATGGTATTATCACAACATTATATTGTTATATGTATATATTGCATATATTACATCGTTATGTAGCTACATATAGGTGAGAGTATGGAAGAAAAAAGGAACGAGGGAGAAAAAAATTGCTTTGAAATATAAAGTCTTACGTCCGGCCAATGTGTGCATGATGGCTGGATGCGGTGCAGCGGCTGGTGGTGACTGTTGCTTGGGTTTACTAGCTTTTGTGTTACTCTTGGCAAACTCCAATCTTATCGTTTGGGGTAAGTCAGGATCGAACTGTACTCCCTGTTACACATCACATGTCACTAATTTATCTTCCAGCATTAAACTACAAAATATCTAACGTTTAAATGATTACTATATGTTACTCTACTCAGTCTTAGTCTCTCAAAAAGTCATTCAACTTCAATCGATGTAGACACAAGTGCAAATAACAGCAATGCACCAACATCTCTCACACGTGTGCAATTTCATATTAATTTTGAACATTAATTAACCATGTAAATTTGATTTTTTAGTGCTATTAAATAGTAAGCAGAGCAGCGTAATTGTAAGCGGGTTCGTACATTGCGTTCTGAGAGAAAGGCAATTTAATGACACTGCTGATTGTATTCAATTTATTTTTGTCTCTAATATACAAATATGAAAAGTCATAATAAGTGTAAATACTTACCTGAAGGACTTGCTTTGCAGCTTCAGCTTCAGCTCGTGAATTGAAAGTAACGAACCCGACGGGCTAAGAAATAATTAAAAACACTTAAAAATTCTTTCCTTTGAAAACCAGTAAATATGAACATTGTTGAAGATGTAAAAAGGGATATTGAGAGAGCGCATGCAACTTTTGTCAAGGCTTAAATTTTATGCAAATATTCCTTTTGGAGTAAACATAAAGCGAGAGGGAGACAGAACTTACCGAAGATGTTTTCCCGTTCTTGCTGGTTACTTTAAGCTGTGAACCCTCATATCCCTGTGGAGTTAAAATAAAAAGAAGGAAATTTTCACGTCAATAATTCACTAAAAGCTTGAATTATGGTCTGAAAAGAGTGTACTTTGAGTCGATGAAAAGTTGACAAATGACAAGTACAACAAGTAAGGAGCGTTCAAAAGGAAACTAAACATTTCTGTACACTTGTAATAATAGTATTATATATTTAGTGGTTACAGGTTACAGAATTCGTAGAAAGAAGACAGGAAAGAATAGAAAATGAAGGAATAACATAGTCAAGGAGGACGGTGACTCTCTCCATCCAAAATCACTTACGTCATATCCTCGGAAAAGAAGGTACAATTCCCTGGGCTTGGCATCCATAGGTAAGCCACTCACGAAGAGAGTCCGCACCTGGAAAACCAATTCAATTAAACTTATTTATGCACGGGTTCGGTGTTCACAATGATAACTTATTATTTTATTATTACTCAATGGAATTGCCACCACACCGCACACGTTGCTTCTTCACAACTCAACCTTTTTCAATGTGTCGTCTACGAAACCACACACTCTAGTCCCTGTCATGTCTCCTCAATGCCTACACATCTCCATCGTTCTCTGCTCTGTGCAGTATGCACATACTTTTCATATTTGCTTTGCGTTCATAATTCATATATACTTGCATCCTTTATATGTACATACACACATCTAACATGTCCGCATCTGTATTTTGATAGTTATTATTTTATAATTACTACTTTACATCTTCCAAGTTGCCTTGCATATTTACGGTGTACTTGCAAAAGCCAAGGATGAGTCTATACAACTGAGTAAGAGTTGCATACAAAACCAGCAACTACTTAAACAATAGTTATGTATATATAACACGACACAAAAGTGGTGTTGACTTTGTTAGTTCTCAAATAATAATCCTATTGAGTTAAGCTTCCAGAAACGTTCTACATATACGGGAGAACGCCTTCTCATTAAACTCTCTGTCTGCTGTCCTCAAAGAGCCTCCGCACCTACGAGACTTCACCGGCACGACCGATTACACTCATTACGAAGAGAGGAAGGAGGTAGCGGGGAAATAATTTAATCGCTTACGGTGATTTTTCCTTGGAGCAAAAAGGTTAACACCACCACTGTCTCACTTGTCCGGGTGGGAAATATATGTATGTATGTTCATGCAGCTCATAATATAAGTACTAAATACATTTGTCGGGAAGAGTTGGATAAACTAAATACAGAGTGACGACGATGGAGGGACCCGATAAATGGAAGAGAAAACAAAGTCATTAATTCAAGCTCCTGGTTGTTATCAAGAGGAAAAATTTATGTCATATCATTATTATGATTGCCACCACTCCACCATTACTACAAAGTACATGCATTTCTCTCGGTCGTAAGTATACAGCAAAATGCCAAGGTATTAAAAAACGTATGAAAAATGTCGTAAAAATATTACACCTACTTAAGCCTAACTTCCTTGAGTGCATTCACGGGAATTCTTTAAGTATAGAAGAATGTATTATACGTACATACAACCAGGGTAACGATGCTGGACGGTATTTCCATGCAACCTTATGCAGTGGAATGACTATTAATACGGTGGCAGACATTACGAAGTGGAATGCATAATACCATATAACATAATAGTTCAAACGCAGTCCTACTTTCCAACTCCGTCAACAGCAATTTTGAAACTTAAAAAGCAACTTGGAAAAATTCTGCTCTACATATTCCAAGTTTCCAAGCAATAGAAAACTTGTGTACACTGTACACAATAGCTTTGGTGTACTACAACGGAAGGATGGACTAGGCCTCTTTAAAGTGTACAAAAGAGTAACGTTCTGTAATAGTTCACAGAGAAAAAAGTGTTGAAAGGATGAGTGCTCGGATGGCACTACATAATACGTTATATACACAGAGATATAGTTCATCAGCTAATTGTTTAACATGTAAGTAGGCGTGTATATTGGTACTACTGTATGTTACACCAGCAAATAACACACGGTGTGCACTTACATAGCACCAGTATATAAGTATATATTATACACAGCACAGGAAAAAGAAAAAATGAATATTGGCAGGAAATATTGGCGAATCCTAAAGGGGAGAAAAAAAGAAAAAATTCAAGGGAAAATGTCAGGCAAAATATGGCAGGAAAATGAATAGACCTAATCCATAATGCTTGCTTGAACAACCCTACTCTCAACAAGTATTTATGTGCGAAATAGTAAAGAGCTAGCACGTACTAGGACCCAGCAAGCTTACTAATAATACTTGTGCTTGTAGATTGAGTGTGTAGAAAAACCCAGCAGGACCATAATTTTCTTCTGCATTCCAATAATAACATGAAGTATTGCGATACAAATGAATCAAGGAAAATAGAGAAAGACGGCCTTCCGCAAGCAACCTTTTCAACAAAACCATTTGATTGTAGTCATATACCTACAGGATCTGTGTTACTGAAAGTTCTTTATGTTGTTGGTGTACAATAGTACGGTCCTCCGGTACTTTCTAATAGTTCCTTACAATGTAATGTGGAAGCGACATTCATTTTTAACAATGCGTTTATATACTCGAATGAAGTCTACATCAGTTACAGCGTGTATTACTTACTATATTTAGGTATACTGTGTCATACCTACGTTTCTTCCAGTTTGTAATATTTTTTACTGCTTTTGAAGGTTTCTTAACCTACATCATATATCTTTATTTACATGTATGTAGTACATTCTTGTCTTACAGTTAATATTACTTTCCCTTAAACACTTTCTTCTAATACTGTTTGTAATACATTACTACCATAGTATATAATAGATAGGTACTTGTTCCATACACTTCATTAAACTTCCATAGCATTACAAAACTATCTGTATGCCGTAGAACCCAACAATGAATACACAGGTCAGCTGTTATTACTCCAAGAAAGCGAGGTAGAATTCCGGTTTTCCGTTCGAGATTTCCACTTTCCAGTTTCTACTAATGTCAAACACAGGAAACTTTCCAGTTCCCACTTGTACTTTCCACTTCCCACCTGCATTGATTTTCACAGAAGCTATCCACTTTCCAATGCAGCTTTCCACTCTCCACAGCAACGTTTCACTTTTCACAGCAACTTTCCACTTTTCATAGTAGCTTTCCACTTTCCATAACAACTTTCCACATTCCCTAAAAACTTTCCACTGTGGATCTCGCTTATTAGATTTACTTTCCACCAGCTACGGAACATCGTTGCTTTCCACAAACACCAGCATATTCTCAATACAATAACTATCTCCCCGACATCTGTGATTATTGTAAACGATCCTATTTCTTCTGCCCCCTGGTTGGACGCCACAAATAACTCAATACATTGACACATCAGCTTATAATATTGATTGATATTATCAAGTTAGGACACAGCAATAATTTAATAATAATGTATAACTCGATGTACTGAAGCTGGTGGAAAGTAGCTCGTTGTTATATACCTGGTGGAAAGTAACCGCAAGATCAATAGCAGGTGGAAAGTATATCGTGTGTGAACTACAGTGGAAAGTAGCTTTGGAAAGTGGAAAGCAAAACATGTGGAAAATGGAAAGTTTCATATGTTTAGCGTTAGTGGAAATCCAAAAGTTTGCACTGGAAAGTGGAAAGCCCGACCGGAAAACGGAATTCTAGCCCGAGGCGATAGTGGTAAAGAAAAGGAAATTTTTGAGCCCAATTTTTTCCATTCCGTTCCACTACTTTTTTCCCTTCAGAATATATACGAAAAAGTATTCACAATGGAGTGCACAAGTATTGTATTTAAAAAACGACTTTAATCCACAGCATCAAACACCGTCGACCAAATACCAAAGCATGCAAGACTCCTTCGGCAATTTTGGTAGGTCTCACATTTACTTTGCTAAGCCCCACATTTACATTACATACATAAGCTTTCAGCTACTGACATTAAAATCTACATTTCTTTTGAAAATATTCAGTGTGTATGGCTTGTGGTATAATGAGAAGTGTATTACTGGAGCTTTTATACAGTATAATATCTGTACTAACGGCATCAAAAACCCGTACAAGTCTAGAAGATTATTACAGCACACATAGACATACTTGAACTGAAATCTACTGAAATCTCTGGTAAGGCTCCTTATGTAAGATCAGATACAATTTTCAGAGCCAACCTGAGGTACTTCATCAAAGTCCTTTAGTATCCTTATATAAATACGTATAGCGTCAGCATAAGTACACAACTTAAGTTCCATTTTAGGCCATATTTCGATGAAAATGGAAACCTCGAAACAGAATTTGTACGACGGTCCTTACATATCAAGCCATTTTCATCAGGCTCGTGCGGCACTTATTCGGCATCATGCATCGCATGTACAAATGTGATTCCGGAGTTATAGCCCATTATTACGCTAAAATTAGACGTCATCAAGTTTTTTAGCAAACCATTTCGGATTCATAAGAAAAAAGTTGGGTTGTTGTTCCACCATCATCGGCATGTAACTATAGAGTATAAGGTCGACTTGATTACAACTCCACTCATGGAATATTCCATACTCGACAATTTCAGAATTTTGAACTGAATATTAATACCGCCTACTCTCGGTTACACGAAAGAAGATTGAAAGCATGGTAATTTGGTGAAGTTAAAAACTCCGTAGCTACATTCAGTTCTTATTTATAAGAAGAAATCTCTGGGAGAGAAATAGAATTATCAGAAGTATAGAAAATAGCATGCTTACATTTAATTCAGCAACGTGGCCCTGTGAAGCTTATCTAGACAGATAACAGAAAGAAGCTAACAAGTATACTGGAATAGCTAAGCCTCAAGAGGAACTATGAATTCAGCAAACTGGAAAACAATGCTTTAAAAGTTACAAGAACAGCTTTTTAATAAATACTAAATCACTTGTTGTAATGTAAACCCTTTGAAAAAGAATCAGAAACTTAATTGTGAAGTGTCTACAGCCTTTGTAGTAAAATTTCTTTCATGGTGAGGAGTTACGAAAGGAATAGGTAAAGGACATGACCGGGAGGTAAGAACTCATTTCATTTGGTGGTAGTCTCGTCTGCATTTTTTTTACATAATACATACCTCTATACCCACCTTCTCAAGACTTCCACCTTCTCCGTCGGACGAGATCAAAGCAAAGTTGCGAGGAAAATTCTCCAGTCTAATCGTAAGAGCTGTGATTTCTCCTGTGAGCTTTTGTACAGACGATGAGGAAAAACTGGAGGAGAGCGGGAGATGAGCTACAATTGTCTCGTTTATGTGTACATTGCATGCAAATGTTATCTCTCTAGAGAACCAATTTTGTAGATTGGTTCCTCACTCCAGCTGACACAAGTGAGGAGAAGAAGAGGAAGAAACTCACATGAAGGGAACATAAAGTAGTTATACTTATTCAAATTGGACCTTGTTTTCTTTCTGATTCAACTTAGGTTCTAACTTAGAACTCCAACCACACATTATTGAACTTCATGAATTATATTCTCATATTGAGCTCTTCCAAATTCTTATTTAGTAAACCTTTCATACTTATGGAACATCTTGCATCCTAAAATTTTACAATTACTTATTTGACCGACTTGGTTTCATTGAACATTTTATGTTTTTTTTTCCATTTGATAATACTTCACACTTATTGCACTGTATAAGAATGCTTGCACTAATACAATTCACGCAAGCAGACGACTCATTGAGCATAAAGTGCTCCAAGACAATAACAAGGAAAACTTCATAACTATGACACTTGAATAGTCTAGTCTCTTCCCTCTTCAGCTACATCGTCCATCCATGTCTCCCCAGTAAAACATGAAGATCCTTAAACCTGAAGATTCTCCTGACATCCTTTCGAGAATCATGTTGGATGACAGGCATCTACACAGTCGTATGCCGTTGTTGGGAAATAAATGGAATATAGCAAATATTACCTCATCCCAATGTTGGTACATGTAGTATAGCCCGCAAACAAGTAATGATGACGAATTTGCGTATACAGTTAGCAAACTACTCAAAAAGTGCCCTAGTTTTATCAACTTTGTTTGAGTGTTTTGTAGTTTAGTGTACACATAACTAGGGAAATGATCAATCATAGTCTGAGGTACAACTGAACCATAACCATGTCCACATGTCACATTACACTGAAAAGAGTCATGAATCTTCTCACCAAAATACTTTTACTGTAAAGCCTTTTACGAATATAAATACAATATAGGCACACAAAGCATAGTTTTTGCTAAATAAACCATGAAAATGCTTCTTACGGCTTTAGTTGTTTCACTGCAAGTTTCTCTCTGTCTATAAAAATGATTATTATTATTATGCTTAAAACACTAAAGTATTCATGTGAAAACCATGATGTGTATTGAGCTATAAAATGATAGGTTTTATTTTGAATACACAGAAAAATGGGACTCTTTTCCATTTTATTCCTGCACTTGTGTACAGCTTTCATACTAATAGGTGCTCCTCCTTTACAAAATACCTCCATAATAGAAATCGCTCACAATGGATGGCATGTAGAAACATGGGACGGGACACCCTGTTTACAATAGAGCTAATAATGAATTCTCTATTGTCGGGCATCCAGAAAGGATAGCAATCGCTTTGCACACAGGACGAGTATTGTCATACACAAGTGTGTACGTTATTATAAGAAATCCTGCATAATTGAACTGCTCCATTGACCGATTTTCTCCGCGAGAAAAGTTTTAACTTTAAGAAATAAGCAATTTGTTTCCTATAAACACAATTTTTGATGGACATCACTTTAGTACATTAAAGCCACTCTTATTTATTTGTGTCTATCAGATAAACTTGATTTATAGCGATATGAACGTACTTGAAATAATATTATGCAAGATATACATATATTGAAGCTGGTATGCGCTACACAGACTATGAATAGAAGTTATAATGCTAGGTTAATAGTTAAGGATTATGAAGTAGTAAATTTGGAATTGCTATTCAAGTCACGATTTATGAAGGATTTTACGTAGGCAGGCCGTTTTCAAATAAAAACTTTTCATTCCCGGTTCCACCAACTTACTTAAGTTATTGGGATGGAAAGATAGGAGATCAATTATATTTCTACAAGTTGTACTTCTTGTTGTCAAAGTACAAAGTCATGATAGATTATTGCTCATTGTGGCAGGGCAGCTAACCAAAGTTGTGTAATATTTTCGAATTTAGCGCTGTAATATTTTGAATGGCTAAGTAACATTGAGTGGGTATATTTATAGAAAGTGTTGAATATAACACACCAGCAGCGTCATCCGAACATGTTTACGAGTGTTTCGGACTGAGATGAACTATTCATTACTTTGAGTTTGTATTTTTCTATGCGTCGGTTAGCTCTCTCCGTTGCGCTTTCTATCCGAACAATCATGAAAAGAGACGACGACTGTATAGTCGGCGATCATCCAAGAACTAATGCATTCTGCACATGCAGGGCGTATATTTTTACGTAGACAGTATCAACATAAAGAGGGAATCGGATTGACTCAAGAAATATACAGAAAAAGACTCACCTTTTCACAGAGAGCTTTTACCCAGACAAGGGAAAAAAGAAAGAGAAAGACTGACACCAGTTACTTTCCATAAAGGTTCATTCGGACAATCTTCCATTATATAAAAAAGCCCGTTCATCTCCGTTGCTTTTGAAATGTCAAGGCTATGCTTATATATATTTCAAAGTTCCTCGAGAGCATAACCATACCGAGTATGAGAGACAAGGAGGAGGTTGATAAAGGCAGAGGGAGAAACAGAGAGAACACGCTATCATCATCATTATCATCAACAACATGATGAACATCATCCATCCACAGCTGTCGCTTTCAGAAAGGCCATTGCACGTCTTTTACTCTTCTTTACACTCACTGGAGAAGTCCCGTCAAAAATTTACAATGCAATCGAGAGATTCGGATACATAATCTGCAAGAAGATAGCTGGGGCCAGACAGGCGGAGAAAGGGAGATGGACAGAGTGAAGAAAGGAAAATATCTCTGAATTGACTCCCGGCCGTCTAAGTAACTCTCGAGCATTTTTAAATGAATCCCAATCTCTCTCCCCTTCAAGGACAGACAAGGGATGTCATTCCCGTGAAAAGTGCCTCCTAGAAAACTCCAAAAACCCAGAGCCTTTGAATGGAAACAAGTACTTGTTGTATCCACAACTTGGAAACCGAGAACAAGTGTACATAGATGGACGCTGCACTTCGGTTTATTATGCGCACAGTTATATTTAGGATATATCTATATAAGAATATACCCATATTCAACTAACAATCTATAATAAGCATAGATACATATAATATAATGTAGGTACATACCGGCATTTCGACATGCCAACAAGCGAAACTTGAGCAGAAATTTTCATTCCCTTGAGACCAAAAACGTTCAATGAAAGACAAAAGGTGTACTAGATCTGGAGTTTCTATCTCTTCCCTACATGTCATCTTTACCAGTATCCTGCTCGTATTGTTAGTTTTTTTCAACAGACGTGTACAAGGAGTCAAACAAATCGATGCTATAAATACATGAAGCTACATACATGGCTACACAGCATCTTTATCGGAGATATATACGGAATAAAAAAATTATTGCCGGTCGGATTCCCCAACAAACCAACAACCCTAACCCTTAATGCCGAAAGCTTCCAGGAAAGGAAGAAACCTAAGAAAAAACTACTGTATTTCGAATGCGAAAGCTCATGTGATCGCCCTTGTCAGTCTTGTATCTGGAAAAGCTTTGCTATCCGCTCCCCCACATTTACACACGCAAACTAAGGAGTTAGAGACGCAGAGAGAGGAAGAGTAGGGTCGATGCTCATCATGCACAGACCAAGTGAGCGAATCCCAAGACGTATAATCATGAATCCCTACATCAACTTCTACCAAATTATTTATTTCATCAGTAAATCGTCAGTGGAGGATCCCAAAATCCTAACTTTGTATGCTTTTAATGCCTTCATCTACGAAAATCAACTCTACATTAAATTCAAACTTCAATTGAAAACCCGATGGTAAGAACAAATGAGGTTTGGCTGAACCATGGTGCTTATTATGATTCAGATACGTCACTAACGATAGTCACTGTAATTCGTAGTTACTCAGACCTCAAAGCAATAGTGACTTGAATTCCTAGCTCAACAAAGCTCTCCATTGTAGACACTTTTAGCCATCGAGAACACATCAAAATATGCAGACAACCAACCACAACAACTATTACTCGTTTCCTATGATGACAACTATCGTGGTGGCGACATATGTACAGGACGAAAAAAGAGAAGAACAACCAAAAGCTACGCAATGTTTGTTGATGTGTAGATACATACAAAGAGATTTGAGCAGACGTGGATAAGCTGTCACTCTACTCTGCCTATTTTGTCCCTACCCTTGAGCATACTGAGAATGTCCTAACAATCAAGATTAGTTTGGCGAGAAACATTTGTCAATCAGTAACTGTAGATTGTAAGTACAAAGTAAGTAAATACTATGTGCAGTAGTAGAAGGAAATTACATACAATTATTTCAAATAAATTAAGTTTTCGCAGCTTCCTCATGTATTACAGAAGACATTAAGTTGAAGTAATTATGTAGCTTATTCCAAAAGCTCCGCAGTGCATCCATCAACAAACAAAAATTGCGTGCAGGTCACGCTCGCAAAGTCGCAAAATATAAGGATATGAAACTATAAGAGTAAATAAGTGCTTATGGTACTGACTCCACTTCAGAGTCAGTACCCATTTTAACTATTAGTTGATTTTTTGGCTCATATTTATGTCAACCACGTGCAAACATATAGAACTTTTAGCAATGCATGATATAGAGAAATACATATCATCCCATATACGCAATTACCTTCGTAAGAGACACCATATATCCCCTCCCGACGTGGTTTTAAAAACTTGATGTCATATTAACGACGTAAAATAGTATTTACAAAAGTACAAATATTATTTACAGCTAAAAACATTAGATTTTGTTGAGCAAATCATTTGCTCAACCTCATTTGCGGTCTAATAACTGACCTCAGAGTTGTTCGACGAGGAATGAAATTACAGGAATGTATCTGGTTCTTAAGTAGTTTGGATTGAATCAAGACTTAATCGAAGATTGGGGGAAATGCTATAAAGAAGAAACACGCAGCATGTATAAATCCCACATTATCAGAGCTTAGCTCCGTTGATTTCACCAATGATGAGTAAGATCTGGGGAAGTGTACGTGTGTCGTCTGAAGATTTTATCCCCGGCGCGGTGTAAGAAATTTCCAACTTACTGAACACAAGATCCCCTTCAGATTGTACTGAAGGCATGAGTTTGCACTGGGGAATGAATCTGTTCAAATGGTTGTGTGTGTGTGTGTAGAGTCAACTCAAACTTTTCTCCCAAACTTATTTCGTCTTCTTGAGTCTCGTTCAAAGTTCAAAGTACGGCTAACATTAAAGTTAAAACGAATCTGAGAATTACGTTCTATGGAAATTTGACCAAGTAAACTTTTCTTGGTTGAAGGAAAACGAGGTTGATGGCAACGATTAGGGTTTAGTGCCTTCATCCTCCTTTACTTAGCACTTGAAACTTCCTCCCGTTTTTCTTTCCTTTTCGATTCATTACTGATTTATGTAAACTTGTTTATGGTTTTGGTTTTCAATTCATTTTGTTTTTATTGACATTTTTTATTTAAATTTTCTCCATTTCTAAATTTTCTAATATGTGCTCAAGAATAAAGGTCATGATAAGAATTAAGATCGAAGGTCTTCTATTCAGAACACTATACAGCCTGACGAAGGACCATGTATATTGTTATTTGAAAGCTTACTAATTATGTGAATTAACCCCGTATTAATTACCAAAATAATGCAGTAAAAATTAAAAATTTGATTTTGCTCTGTTGAACCTATAATGAAACAGCAGTGCAAACGCGATACACAAGGAAATATGTATCCAGCCATCCAGCATGTTCTTAAAAACATAGAAAAATGCTTTTTATGGCAACAGTGGAAACATATCTGGAGGGAAAGTGTAGTCTTATAAATGTTGTGGGGGCCGGGGGAAGGAAAGGAGCAGAAAATCATGAATGGCAATGACAATTCTCTAACCTTTCCTTGACTGAGGAGAAAAGCTTTTCGACTGCATTACGATACACGAACTAAAAGGAATGGAGTCACTTGAGATATTACCAAAGAAATACGAAGAAACTGAAGATGTGAAATAAACCCACTAAGAATTGAAAGCATCTACACATTAAATTTCCCCACAGTCATCTCCAGAAATATCCTTGTGACTCCTGAGATTTCTATAGGGACAAGTGTTGTTTTGCTCCTTCCACTATAGCATAGATATACGTACATTTCCTCCATGGCTGAAATAGTCTAATTGAAGAATTCCACGGGAATGACACTAATTCCATCAATCTTAGTATGCCCTTCCTATACATGTATATACGTATATGCACATACAGGAAAATCTTTCTGGAATAAATACTGTCACCAAGGAAATGCGGCGGAAACTACATTTTGAAACTACTGATATATACCTATGCCGCTAATAATCTCACATCCAAAGACAATATTTATAAACAGCAAATCCCAGCAACAAATTCGGAGCTCAAATATACAGTGATAATATCCAGTCAGCTTGAAGGAATCGAGAGCCCGAGAGGGTAGTGGAAATCTTTTGAAGCGTATTACTAAAATTTAAACCAGGGAAGCAGTTTCCATATGAACATTTATTTCTCTATAATAAAAATTCTGATGTAAAACATTCAGATAGTCTTTTGGATGTCTGATTCCAAAGCGAAGCTATTAAAATTGTGAATTAAGTAGATTCGAGTTATTCTTCAATCTCAAAACGGAGAAATATTCAACTCAAATTCCGTCTTACAATAGTTGCAACACCATTGAAGCCAAACTTTAAAACATCAATAAGACAAAGAAATATGCCTTGATCCAGAATCGTAAAAATTTGAAAATGTATTATCCAAACTACTTCATGTTTATCGATAAATTGTAGGATAGAAACATCCATTAGTCTGGCCAGGACCCACAAAATAATGAAATAATTCCCGTTCTTTATTCATTCAACGTATTCACCTTTGCAGCGCTTCCTTCAGCTTTTCTACATCTGCACTTCATCAAGTAAATGGGCCAGACCTTGGTAGGCATAGAGAATAGGAAGAGGCTCTGAAGAAAGCACACTGAGCCAATAGATAGCCGTTTCATTCTTTCCACCGTATGAATTTCTGTTTGCATTTTTATTTTCCTGAACATGTCTATTACTTCGACAATGTACCCTATAATCTACATAACCCAGATATAGTCAGAGAAGGAGCGAATATGAAGTGAAAATTATGTAGACAGAAAAGGAGGCTGGGCAACATAAAATGCGTCTTGGTAGTATAAAATATTAGGTTGGAAAAAAATGTGGCATACAAATTTCGGATTGCTAGTCTAAAATACTTATAAAGCTCAATAGTAGAAAATCAAAGACGGCAATACAAAAATCTGCCTTTTTCTCCGAATCAGGAAATAGGAATTGGTATCTGGAACCTAAAGTGCTGACTATCATTAATTCGATACATTGTCTTGGACTGGCTGGACTGTAGTAAAGGGAGAAGGAAGAATCAGAGGAGGAATAAAAAAATAAATGACCGTAACTCATGCTGGACGCGTGACTTTTATTATTATTCCACAGACTTTGAACAAGAAACCTACTAATTGATCATTTAGTCGGAAATGCGGCTGTAGCATGTATTCCAACTCGGGATATAAGAGATTGATCCTGAGCTCACAACAACTACAAACTCACTGCATACCCACAAAAATTTCCTTTTTGATCCTCGTTGAATTTATGTACATATATCGCATTGAAGAGGCAAATGTGATTATCTGACTGAAAGGTAAAAGCAAGAAAGCAGTATTCAACGGGGTAATATTTCTTAAGTATTTGAACAAAAAACTGACTACCCCATGGCATTTATTTACGTTACCCCTATAATGCATATACTGCAAACGGGCAAACTAAATCCTACTATTTGTTGCCCATCAAGTGACAAATCATGAAAGTATCCACATAATATAAAAAAGTCAATATTACCTTATCAAATTCTTCAAAATTCATTGCCACAACAAAGTAACATATGGTTTGAAGCGAACAACAACATAGTCATATTTGTTTCGTCAGTAACGATATGCGTCTACTAAGAACTTCATACGCTTATTGTAAAACTACAGATTTATAAGATTCCTTAACGGCATTATATACAAATGCTTATACCACTAGAAGGTAGACATGTGTGACCAGTCTGTTCTCCGATTAACATATGTAAGCTTCATTGGTACTCGTTTCACCAGAAACGACCCGCTGAACAACACTGCAGAGATTTTGAACACTAGCATGCTTTACAAAAACCCAAATACTGCAATGGTTAAATACATACCGCTTATTCTTTCATGGCTCCATAGTTTATGCTATGCAGTCTTTCCCAGTTCACCCTAAAGGAAGGCCTGGAAAATACCTCGGGATACTGGGAAGTAAAGGAAACACCTACGCCGTGTTGATCGCCGGGTTAATCATTTCAACTTTTCACTCCCTTCTGAAAAGCTTTACGTATGTAGTTTACATACGGTTAAAATCGTATTTCGTTGCTTCGTTCATACCCTGTCTATACATATTCGCTCTAAGGATGCAAAGATAAAATCATAATAGTTCAGCAGTTCTTCATGTCGTCAGCGAAACATCAGGACGCACTAAAAAGAAAAGTCACTAATTCCAAAATGCACTAAAATGTATTTCCAGAATGTACCAAAATTCCGTTCTTATACACTGCTTTTCCGTTTTCGAACGAAAGTCGTGTAGTAAATCTGGAGCTCCTGTTCGTTAGTTAGCTAATATAATTGGGGCATTATTGGTGACTTACTTAATCGCTCGACGTTAATTGCACTACAGAGGTAAATAAATATTCAACAAGCAAATGTTTTGTGGTATGATGAGGATCAGGGTGCATAGACTCTTGGTGTTTTCATTCTAGGAAATATGAATAAGTTTTGCTATTCCTTAAATTGTATGTATATCAATATTCGGGCATAAACTATACACGTCCTGGAGTCGGTTTAGAAATATACAGACGGGTTCAAGTCTACTAACACATTTTCCAATCCTTGAATCTTATATGAGAACGAGGCTACTGTGTACATACATACATGTGGGAGCCTCCAAGACCAAAAACGCAATGACGCAACCAACCTAATCGTATCAGTCTCACTTAAGTGAGACTTAGCTCGGCGTTGGAGTTAGAGCAATAACGCTTTTCATAATCTGCCATCGTATATCGGACGAGGGCTGTAAAACACTGGAGCTATTTGTATGATCGGACAGGCCACTCGATACTCCGCCGTACGTGCCTTGTCTTTCGGATTTGTTCATACAGGGGTTTATTCATAGAGTTAGTGCAGCTACAAAAACCGAGAAAAATAATATCAAACTGTAGTATTTGCTATATGTATTTGTACTCACGTTATATTTGCACTTGATAGGTGGTATGTATTGGTATATTATTTGATATATGATTTTAGATATTTATATAACATATAAAACTATTGCGATTGCAGCTAAGTCAATTTTAAGTTATAACCTTAAAGGTACAGAGGTTAATGGCTAGCTAGTAATGGCATTAACCCCCCGAATCATACATGGTGCAGGTACTGGATTGAAATAGCTGTTGATAATTAAATCGTGAAAAGTCCTGAGGCAATTACATTTATAAACGCCAGACGACATGTAACGACTTAAACTTTTATTTTCGAGGTTCATTCCAGGCTCCACTATAAGAATCCATAATTTCCTAATAGACTCTAGTAAATTTTCTAGGTCTATTACCAACACTTGACCTCTGACTTGACCCCGGTTTATGATGCTGGGCGGCTGTACAATCTAGTACAAGCTACACATCTAGTACAACCGTAGTGGTTTGCTTGTAAGAAAAACACTAAAACACTCCGCCAATAGTAATAATTCAGTATTTACTATGGTAGTCCTGTATAACCAATACTACTATGCAGTGCAAGTAGTACTGCATTATAGCAACAAATAACTCAAGTAATTCAATCAACGTTTATCGAATTACAAAATTGAAGTATCAAGCAACGAAGCAAGTCCCCATAGCATGTATGCTTCTGGAAAATAAACTCGAACATGTCTACTAGTTACCCAAACGGATGTAAGCATTTCAGCTGCATTCTGGGTATAAGAATGACAACAGGATAAATTCCAATGTAGTGAGAGCGTGATAATGACAAAGTGCAATTTTCCTCCACTTTCCTCTCTTCTTGTTTATTCTCTGTAATATTGGAAAGGATTCAAAAGGAGTTAACTATCGCATGGAACTGTCCAATGTTGCTGGAATAATAAAACGGCCATGTAGGAATTACCTATTAACTCCAACAACGGAGAACATTGGGGAATAAGCATGCTACTTGTACTCCTGGGAATGAATTGTTTCACTAGCCAACTACTTCACATGCATACAAGAGGATTCATGAATCCCGGAGACTATTCAATTTAATGGTCAGGGCTACAATAATTAAACAATTGAATTGACCGACTCTACATCCGGATTTGGTTTTTTACTCCCTTGATATTGAGAATCATAAACATATCCTTGGAATATAAAGGAATAAAGGACAATGCAACGTAGGACTTCTATTTATCTGTACAAGACCCAACTGAAAAAATCCAATGACTACCATTTAATATGAGCTTGTACATTCCATGATTGGAATAATTTTAAAAATGTACATAGAATTTCCATCGCGCCCACGGAACTTGTGAATTTTCGTGCTCACGGTAGGCAAATGGAGGTTGTAAATCTTTAAGTATGTACATGATAGGGTCTGCAGGTATTGGGACTGATGATAAACAACGGAGTTATTTGGTTGATTTTCCTTGTCCCGACTCTTAACGGGGAAAACAGGGTTGTAATCAAGAGCGGGTTAAAGAGCGGACGCTAATATCCATTATCCATAAATCTCCTGAAGAAAATTTATATTCTACTTAAATGTATACATGTAGTTTATATTTTGTGATAAAAGACGGTAATTATAAATTAAACGGTCACTTCCATCCAGCGATGCCTTCCTCTATTCATACCTTCCTGTAATAAGCTTATAATGGAAGTAATTAATTGTATTATTTATATTTCACAACCCACAAGTAACTGTGATTTGCTTACACAGTTTTTGGGCAGGAAAAACGTTAGGAAAGTGTTTATGGCGAGAAGAAAAAATATTCTTTCTTCATATTCGCTCCAAACTTTATTCCATTGCTCCTCCGTGTCACCTATGAATATATGGCTTAATTCTCCCGGCGGCAGATAATGTGAGCGCGTAAGAATAAAACGTTACTTAATGGATGAAAAATGAACTTTGTAAATACCTACTTTCTTTTTTCAAAACGAAGCTCTAGCCCGGGCCAACTTGATGGTTATAGTAGGCTTAAAGTCATGTGAGGGTGTATAAAGGAAGAGGCTATTTCCAAATGAAACAACCATGGTTCAGTTTATAAAGTGGAGCATTACCAATCAAAAACTCCGGGCCAATGTACATTTCCAGTCATGATGTTGGTTTGACCCCGGCTGTGTACTCAAGTATTTGTATGCAAAGAGCATGACAAAGCTTGGGATATGTGTATCCATATGTACATACTCATGATTGTCTATTTATGTGGAGAGTGGAGCCTTAGTACGCCCTAATTTTGGGCTTTGCTCTTCTTCTCGACTACATGTCCTTTCTCATTTTTTCCTATGGATATTCCCGGTCCATTGGCAGCACTCACTTATACAACGAGCTCTCCTGAATTTATCTTTTTCACCAAACCTTCCTATATGTTACAATATGGCATCCTAACGTGGTGCTTTGCTACATAAGAGGACTGTGTGCACCATGATTCCTCACAGCTAGCCCTGTTACATTCCAATTCCTATGGCTTTTAATTTTCCAGGAAGAGATAAATCATATGTGGTCGTTGTTTGTGTTCCCGAAGGAAGTTATCGTTTCATGTCGCATGCATCAATCCCTACACCAAACACTTTTAGTCACCATTTCATAGTAGATGACTACCCAGTCAATACATTGTGGGCCCGGTGGTTTCTGTAATGGTAACTCTTCTTCTCTCTTGTCCACAACACTGATACTCTACAGCAACAGTCGAAAGACACTCCGGAGTATGAGAGAAAAGTAGTGCATTAATGCCAGGAAAATACAGGTTATATTAATAGAATAAATGCAGAGTGATGAAGAGCTAGTACTCCAGAGGCATATTATACCGGACGGACATAGACTTGACGAAATGACATTTCTATTCCTCCTCGTAGTCAACCTCAGCTTATGTATACAAGTGTTTCGAATATTTCATGAGTTTTCTCTGTTATTCCGTGTTGTCATGGCTACTCACACTCCCTTCCAGGAACGTCGAACATACATCCAGTTCTCTATAAAACATACATCCTTCCATTTACGTACAACACTTAAACTTCCTTTCAAATGTGCAGTATAACACACAACCTTCAATGTACAACACACCTATGTGTATTGTATCTACATACAAACTTTATAATGTATAATATGTATATGCAGCCCATTTATGCCAAGTCTGTTGTAAGCTATAATGCACAGGTAAGTCTAGACTTTCACTCGTGTAAAAGTCAACTTATGACTTTCCTGCATGGTCGGTTTTCCTTACAGACTGCCAACTACACCCCCGGTTCGGAGTTCTTTTTCCATACCAACTCTCCGAACGTCCATGTGTCAGTCCTGGTAGCAGAAGTCAGGGCATGAAAATGTAGGAGAAAGGTGAATATATGAAAGTGTATGATATCACCATGCATACTAACAATAAGGGTTGATTTGCCTATAGAAGTACTATGTACATGTGGGTGTGCGTGCTTGTTCTTCCCAATGTATGCACATGCGACAGATATGACACATCAGTAATTCACAGCGTATGTAGGCTTTCAAACTTGAAGTTCTATAAAAATGTCAACCAGCATGGAGACTACTCCCTACTCGCTGGACCCACACACGCGTTTTCTTTTTCTTATGGGCTTGTCTACATCATTTTCAAATCTATTTTCTTATGTAAGTAAGAGAAAGCTCTGCCAGTAAAAAAACAAGACACACCACAAAAAACTGAGACTATTTTACACAAAATTAGTGCAAGTTGAGGCACAACTTAAGCTGCATGTCCGTCCATCCGAGCTAGTTAAAGACATGGAAGGAAGAGCTCAGAAAGCATAGCACAGACAGGAAAAGGAGCGACTAGAGCAATGCCACTCTCATACCTCTGTAAGCTAAAAACGGGGAACTTCCATGTCCGACTACTCTTTTGACTACATTATAGCTGTACATATCCATTTAGTGAAACATGCTGGCAGGAAAGGTACAAAAGTCTTGAAACACGGAAACTTATGTCGTCTTCTTCGTGTACACAACCATGCACATCCAAAAAACAATATTTGCAAGAATAAAGAGCAAATGGCTACTCTCACTTCAAATTCAGTGACAATGACACTGTATTCCAAGCTTTGATTAAGCTCGTTTTCACATAAAATTCCCATTTCAAATCCGTTCCCCATCCATTCTTTAGTAATTCCGATTCCGACGTTCCGCCAAAAATGTGATACCCTACAGGAATCAAACCACATTTGAAGTTGAAGTATTGTCAATGAGCGGACACAAAACTCTAAACAGCCGACTTTGCTTTGACTGTTTACTATGTCGCAACTTTTAGAGATTTTAATGATATTGCAGCGCTTTGATTTTCAGCATGTAACTCTGAGAAGCATTCGAATTTAAATGTCGTTTGGGAAGTCACACGACGTTCTAGAAATTAAGCCAAATGCGAAGTGTCTGGCGAGTGTCACTGTCTAGTGTACAAAAACACATTTAAATATGTATTTAGTCAATATATGGTCGTCTGGTGTTAATTAGCTTAAAAGTACGCTAGGTGCAGCGAAATACAATCACGACATGCATGTCCTGGAATCCATTTACTTCTGACTCTCTGCCCAAATAGAGCTGTGTCATCACACTGCGTGAAATAGTATGTAAACGCCTATACAAGAGGAACATGAGATATAGAAGATTTGAGATAGAGATATATTCACCAACGAGAAAACGAGATCACAGTAGGTTGTTGAGTGCAGATATTGCAAGGATTCAAACGGAGTCAGCAGGATTGTGATACGTTAACAGTTCTCCTTACGTAGGTAAGTACATTAAAGAAATTCTCCCGTAGAGGTAAATAACATACATATCGTTATATTCCAATTCCTTTCTTGTACAATGCATATAGAGGGACAGGAATCTTGAAGCTTTGAGTATTTTCCTCAGCACCTCACTGACCATAAAGGAACAATGAGATTCCTTCCAGCCACAGAGACAGGAGCATCAATGCAATAAATTCAGGAAGCAATAAAGGAAACCGAAGGGAAAATCAGATCCAGACAAAGATTGAAGCATTAATTAATTTCAATTCACCTCTCCCACTTTTTCATGAGCAAACGCCTAAATTTTTAAAACTTCCTTTATTTGGATTGCGCCCTACAGATATGTTTAAGTTTATGGGTTCAATTTGACTGGCAAGATTATCTACCTACAATTTCACTAGTACGTGCGGCGATGTGCATATTACTACCAAAGGTACTTACAAACAAAAGTACTATAGCTAGTCTACTTCTATAATCCGGGGTAGGTGAAAGGACAAGAAAAATCAAAGGGCAGGCTGCACAAAAAGATGAAGGGAGCTCAATTTGCTACGGTTGACAGTCATTGTTTGATCCCATCTCTCCTAATGGGAAAATATGGAAATTGAAATCCCTTGCTTGCCACCCTGGCTACAAAAGTTGCTCATTGTTACTCGCTTCATACAACCATGTCGCCTTCCTTCCTTCCTCCCTTCCTTCCTCTTTCAGGCCGCCAGCTAATCGGCACTTGTTGTTGTTATTATTATTATTACGCAAGCACGGCCAAGAAAGCGATTTGATTCCGGAAAGCATACCATAACCAAAACCACTATCAAAGTGATAAATAGTTGGACAATGTAATACCAACAACGTGTCACTTCGAGACAATTCTCACGAGATACTACTACACGGCATGCCGAGTTAATGTAGTCGGCTTGACAAATATAAAGTCATTGTCTACATCAAGTAATTTAGGGATTTTTCTGGGATTTGGGGACTTATTTTTAGACATTACTTTTTCTGGATCTAAATAATAAAAAATTTGAATATGTTTACGAATCTGTTTTCCATTAAATAGTTTCCACAGTATTTTTCAAGGTAAATGAAAAAAATAATATGATCTAATCGTCATCGAAGAAGCTAATGGAGCCATAATGAAGTAAATTACTTGATAAATTTATGTATACCCAAAAAAATAACAAATCCTCCCACTCATACACATGTTAGATTTTGTAACACATTGGCTTACAGGCAGTCAATCTTAAAGGTTATTTGTATTCCAGCATGGGTTCATGCAAAAAGGCAAAGTTGAGGGTAAATCAGAGCTCAGGAGCTCATTAAGGCTTTGCCGTACACCTGTGATTATTCCATGCTCTACGGGCATATTACACTCATTCCCGTATAGACAACCCTAAAGGATGACAGATAGGAGAGTTGGGGTTTGAGAGCATAGTAAGCTTTGGCGGCGTACTAGTGAGGCCCGAGTGGAGGAAGTAAGTCGAAGGAAAATATAAGGGGGAAGTATCGAGAAGAATGGATGGAAATAGAGGAGTGAGAAGAAGAGTGAAAGAAAGAGGGAGAAAGAGCGAGCAACGTGGAAGGATGGAAAACTCATGAAACTCATGTGCTGCTCCTAGGTTTTCCAAGTGAAAGAGTCATGCAGTGAGTAGGAGAGGTAAAAGGAAAGCAGGGGGACGAGGAAGAACGGCGACTGCGAAAGTTGAAGCACACAGCTCAAACGTAGCCATCGATCGCTTCCCATCGTTTTCCTGCCCTACAATATCCCAACCAACCTAGCAACAAAAACTTGCTCACCATCAATATCGCCATTTGTTGTATTAACGCTTCACCGTCTTTTTCACCTTTCTCGCTATTCATTTCATCTATTTATGCCTAAATACTTGCATTGACTCTAGGATAGTAATTGCTTTGCTTGTGGGTGAGCAATATTAACTTAAGTATTTGTACTTTTTGTAGAAAAAAAGTGCTTGTATAACATAAAACCCTGGCTATTGAATTTACATTACAAATTCTACGGCTTACTGACAATCAGTATTGTATTCATTGACTTCGAACTAATAATTCTATTCAAAACCATTCCACATTACTCTTGTATTATTTTCCCTTCATTAATATTGAACATCCTCTTCATCACCCCAGTCGACGCATTTTTGACAATTCAACATTCAAAATGGCTACATAAATACACACACGTCATTGTAGTTGTGTCCATAATAATTAAGCCCCCACAATGTATTTCCACAAAAAATGTAAGCTTCGGTAATAATTTAGAACATGTATGTACATGTATGGAACTGTACTGTTTGCTCTGTTGAAATGTTGTATTCGTAATGATGGCATTTAGTACACGAACCTATTTAAGTGACCACAAAAATATTACAAATACAAACTATTTAATCATTTCTTGATTGGCTGTAAATCTTAAGTGTAAGTTATTCTACCACTTAGCCTACTTTGGATGTACGTAAATAATTTTAGACGCTACGTACTTCAAGTCTGCCGTCTCTAATTACAGAGGTACTAAAATACCATTTCCACCTCGCATTTATGCGTGCTGTGCAATAGCGCCAGCAATCAAATTATTACCAAATAACTTATGAATCGGCAGTTTTACAAAGTTCCAGACGAATTATTAGTCGTGTTAATGGGCCACATTTAGATTATATAGTGTCCTCACACGTTTCAGAATATTTTAATGCACAATTACTATAGATTTTAGCGGTATTTAGCTTTCATTGTCGTATTTCAAAATCTCGTTGCCACGTATTATTTTGACACTTTAGGTAATGCGTTGATATGAGTTCGTTATAGGTTTGGTTGATTAATTGTGTCGCTCACTTGAACTTGGGTTCGGGTTTGGTGGTGTTCCTTTAGATAAATTTATTTATACATTTTGTGTATTTCACCATATATGTCTACAAAGTAAATACAAATTTTGCATTCAAAATATGCATAGGAGGAAAATACAAATTATTTCAAACACATGATCATTTTGGAGTGATAGAAACATGTTCACATAGAAACACACTTCAAGATTTAGTTTCACATCTGATGCAGCACATTCCAATAACGTTTCAATTTCCTTTCCAGCTCCCAATTTCCTCTCATTTTTGAGTGCGGTAAGCTATCGGATTTGCTCAAGACGGCAAGTCGTTAAAAGTCAAGGTTGTGAGGCTTGTGTATACGAAATGATAATAAATTTGTACAGAAAACAGTTCTAAGCTCTAGTCGTTCCATTGGTTGGAAAATAGATTTCGCATTGAAGCTAATTCAATAGCAAATATCTAATTAAAATTTCCTGTTTTTTTATAGAGACAGCTTCAAGTTTCATATAAATGCAATACCAATTTGAATCGGAAACACATGTAGGAGTTCACGTTTGTTCTTAGTTAGCAATATTAATAATATTTACAGAAGATAAATAATTGTTATTCCAAATCAGTAGATATTGGCATTGACAGAGTAGTGGTGCAAGGAAGGAGAGTAAATCAAGGAGAAAATTTAGGGCATTGTATCAACGGAAATTGTGGATAGTAAATACTTTAACACCATTTAGAATATCCTGCTAACAACAGTTGATACAACTATTTTTGTTTCTTGAATTTTTCCCTTTTGAATGGAATCGAATGAAAACTGCGAAGGTGAGAGAATGTTATATACAACAAAAACGAGAATTTGTTTATCAATGCTACAGATAGTATAAAAGGAGAGTAGGAACAACATGTAATGTTTCTCCTTCCGTCATTGTCCTAAGTGCATTGACTATGTAAAGGATTACGCTACATGATCCTTAGTGAAGAATGGCACTGTGTAATGCATCTCTGTAAAGTATACCTCAGTAATGGTCTTTCCATGTGTGCGGAGTATCTCCTGTATGTAAAATTCCTTCCTAACGCATTTCCTATATTAATAACGCCTATATAACGTATCTCCTTTATGAACTATATCTCTATTAAGCCATTTCTACATGAACAACGTCTTTATAAGACATCATAAGCAACGCCTTTATAACTCATCTGCTGTACGAACCATGTCTCTACAGTACAATTCCTGTAAGAACAATGTCACTATAGTGCATTCCACTATACATGAGGTATAGCTGTACAACACATCTTCAGTTTGAAGAACATCCCGGGAATGTTTCTCCTATGTAATATACAGAGGCCTAGGATTAAGTGCGAAGAGAAAGGAGGCCTAAGGAAAGTTCTTGGCTTGGTACATCAAAGGATTGCAGCATCCCATAAACACATGAGACGGGTTTGCTATCGTCCTGATGTCGGAATCTCCTTCGAACAAGATACTTACCGAAGCCATATACTGGTACAATACATGCACATTTAGATACGTGGACACACTTACGTGGAAGTAAAGTTATGGCTTGAATCGATAGTATGAATTAATAGAAGCGTAGTATGATATAGATATATTACTCACAACTCCTACCACCCACATGTAGTCAGTCACTCATGGCAAAAACGCTGGATTCACATATATAAATAAATACCCAGCGTAGTTAACGGATTTAAATTCTACACTCTATCTCCACTCCTCCTTTCATAGCATCACTATCATCCATGTATTTACCATTTGGTACAGATATTGTCATCAGTAGCCATAATCTTCTGCTGCAAGGAGGAGGTTAATTTGTTTTCATACTTCCTGTACTTTAAACAAACTGAAAACGCTGAAAACTTGAACAATGGGTGTGCAAATAAACTCGTTTGTTACAACTGTGACATCGAATTCATAACTGCATAGATTTGACATCGAGATCAAGAGCAAAAGTACCAGGTATGATATAAAAGTTATAAAATTACATTATAATCAAGAATCTAAGTCTCTGAGAGCAAAGTATAAAGAAGAGTAGGACAAAATAGAACAATTTTGTATTTAGGACAATTTGTTTAAAAAAACGGACACACCCAGCACCTCTACACAAATCAAAAGCAATGAGACTTGAAATTGTGCCATTTTGTCTTCCGCCTTCTCCAAACTCTTCTGCTACTAGCTATATTTGTAAGTGCCAAACACAATATTATATTCAAAAATAGCGTTTTTACTAATGAATTTCCTAACTATGCAAACCTTTCTAGAGGCATCGACTCAGAATTACAGTGGTTCAGAGTCATCACAATAATTAATGATGACACCATTTCCTCTCTTCCTCTGTCCTTTATCAAACACAGAACACACTCTTCCCCAATGAACATTTATCTGTGCGTATTTCATGTTGTGCTTGCACGCATTTGTTGCAAACATTTAAATTACTTCAACTTTTACTGCGGCAGTAAGGAAGTGAGTTCAAAATTAGCAACTACTAGCTCAATACCTTATACCAATGGATAAGTTGCTTTGCGGCATGTATGTCAAGGGGCGATTTTTGGTACAGGGGATATGATTTCTTTGTACACCTGTGAACAATTTTTCGTTGTTCAGAACTCAACTGCGATTTTTCGTTTTTCAGTCCAGAACGATGTTCCGTTGCAACTGGCACTGTATGTAAATACATCATGGCACGAGTTTTTGTTTGTAATTACTGTTATTTCCAAGTAATGTAACGTGACGCTTTATGTTAACATGCTTCTGAATTTGAAGCCTAAAAGCGAAGTCATTGGAGAAGATTACATAACAAGTGTACATTTGTGTACATGTAAGAAAAGTGTTGTAACCAAGCCAGGGACAAGTGTCTCTGAGGAAGTGCTGGAATTTCTTAAAAGATTCATTCACTTACTCAACTTGACTACTTTCAGACGAAAAAGAGAGCGAAAGAGAAAGGTAGAGAGGAAAGGAGGGAGTGCATGAAAGCTTCTCTATTCAGGGAATGATTCTCATATGCATATACCCAACGCTGGGTATGTGCCCTAAATATGTACGTACATATATGTAGAGATATATACATGCCAAGGGATAAAATAGAGCGTCAGTAAATATCCAAGTGAATTCGTTCAGAAGTGTATGCAATGAGAGTATGTATTTTCGTGGGAAAGGGAATCTACAATCTTCCGTCACGGAGCTTGGAGGAAATCTATTGATCTGCACACCTCCATAACCATAACAATGGGATGGACAGCCGGATGGGAAGAATACCACGCTATCCTCTCGTCTTCGCCCGCAACAAGCCGGTCCTACAACGCTACTTTCCTGCTAACCTCACTTATTTCCTTTTTGTTCTACCGTTTTCCATGCAACCTAGAAAACACAATGGAGGTTTTTGAGATAGTCACTGAGAGATAGCAAAAGGCATCTTCTCTGTTCTTATAAAGGCAATTGTGTCCTTGCGCCTTCAATCCGCATTTGTTCTTTTATTTTCAAGTAACGTTAACTCTTGCTTCTTTGCTCATTCACCCTTTCTCCATACCTTACATTAACTTTTTTCTCATCTTGTCCGAACTTCGTCCACATTTCTCTCCTCTGCCTTTTTATGGAAAAAAGGAGAAAACGTGGGGGTAAAGGAAAAAATAAGCAAAAATGAGGAGATCAAACCAAAGCCTAACATTGTTAATCCACTCTAGGTTTGCACATATAAAAACGCCAGAGAGCAAATGAATACAACATACAACGTGTATTGTAGTATTAGGAATGAAAAACAACACGAAAAAACGCAATACTCAGACTCCACGGACATTTATGTTCGTACATGAAAAGTACATGGGCTAGCATGCACACGCCTTCCCACAGTCTTATGTACGTACGAATCTTAAAAATCTTATACCTAATTTTATATAAATATAAGAAGCTAGAAAATATACACTACGTTTGTGGTACAGAGGTAGATATATCTGTTTCGTGATCCCCTAAAATACAATCATGCTCAAAATCACCCATTGCCTATTAAAAATGTAGGAGAAAAACACTGAGCAATGGATTTGGTGATGCGGCATAACTTGTACCATGGAATCGAAACCAGAACTAGTCGTTCTGTAATCGCCAAGACTTTGGGTTGCTGTTGTTCTTATATTTACTCTGCCTTTTACTGCCACTGCCTGTCAAGTCCACGGGTGAAATGACTTTCTTTGATTGTGTGAAGAGTCTCAATACTACGGTACTCTCTTATGGGTTCATTAAGATAAAGGTGGAGGTTTTTCAAGATTGCTCTTGCACAGAGTAAATGGAGAGCATTAAATGAATTAGGATCACTGGAAACATCAAGTGACTGAAGTATACATTCGCTTGTGACGGAAAAGTTTCTAGTTCACAGTCAGTACATATATACTGTTACATTACACAAGTTTCTAATGCAAGCCCCTGCGACGTAACGATAAGTTATTGAAGCAAAACCCTAGGCTTGTATTGGGAAATAATACGATACACTATAATTATGCATTGGAAACCATGCAATACATAGGTTTGGAATCAAAGCCCTGCATCGTTACTGATGAAAAGTCTGCAATATATGTACAAGTGTGTAATGAAAAGTCCGCGATACACAAGTCTGAACTGAAAACTCTGCAATACACAAGTCATAAAGTAAAAGACTAAGTCCAGGCCTGAAATGCTCAAGCGTTCAAGGAGTTAAAAACAAAAGGTGGTTTCATTGGTCTGGGAAGCATAAAGTTGTACGATTTGAGGCTTGACTCATGGCTTATATATGGTTGTTACTATAGTGCTTAATACTGCAAATGTATTTGAATATTGTAAGGAATAAATGTTCCTTGGCCATGATTGTGGTTGCGTATTAAATACTCAACGCAACCTGTGTAATCCTTTGGTGTAATGAACCTAGAAAATCTTTTCTGGTTCACTCTGGCGCTTAACACGTTCATAATGCATAAATGTAAATATTCCGCGAGTGTTTCTCTCAGTCATCCTCTTCTGCCGTATATAATATCTAAGTACTTGAGAATTAGCAGATAGAGAGAAAGGATATGAGTTATAGCAGCAAAAAGTATACAGTAGTTGTACAAGATGAGGAAGAAGCGGGAGCAGACAGCAGAGCAATAATTGCCACGGTGTATACCTTTTAATGCTAATACATATACAATGAGATATTTAATCTCCAGTCGGCGCGCATGTTATAATGTAAGGTTGTCGTGTGTATAAAGGAAGGTAAGCTAACGGTACGGAGACTAAATGCCGAGCGTGAATCGAGCAGAGGAAGGAATAGAAGCAAATGCATATAAGGGCACAAGAAGAACCGTGCAATGTGGCCAAAAACCAAATACATAGATGTACGAGATGAAGCACATATCTTGCAGGTTACCAGAAGTATCAAATATATTCAAATGCTCTAGATGAATCAAACATATGCAAGTGTAGCATAAGAAATAAATGAATTCAAGAAAATAAGAAGTTTATATAGGGATGAACCAGAGAGAGAGACAGTGCTAGAGATGGAGGGAACAGAAAAGTATATATAGGAAAGAGAGTAGGTTGAGATAATAAAATGAAAGTAATCATAACATAATACGGGTACCGGAAGAACCAAAGAATAGCAGAAAGATGAGAGAATGGGCCAAAAGGGGTGCGGTCGTCCATCTGTTTCCGTTGAGGGCGGAGGGTCCATGACAGTTTCCGCTCATATTCATGTATATATGTACGTATAATAACCAGAGCTGTCCAAAATACATGGTATTTTAAATACATGTATCTCAAATACGTATTTTAAATACATTTTTGTATTTTG